>JAVJHY011999088.1:0-30207 GCA_035593235.1 Phascolosoma agassizii
GCTGATCAGCAGCTACGGGCGATTGAAATTTTGACAAATGTGGGAATTCCAGAACCTAAAAAGCGTTTACGGGCATTTCCACATCAACTCTCTGGTGGAATGAATCAACGTGTCATGATCGCGATGGCCATAGCCTGTAACCCCAAACTCTTGATAGCTGACGAACCGACGACGGCGCTTGATGTCACGATACAAGCGCAGATTCTGGAATTGCTGCTCACGCTGCAGAAGCAAACGGGCATGGCATTGGTGCTTATAACTCACGATATGGGTGTGGTAGCCGAAACTGCCCAGCGTGTGAGTGTTCAATATGCTGGGCAGAAAGTCGAGGAACAAAGCGTACACAAATTGTTCGCCGAGCCGCATCATCCGTATACGGCGGCCCTTTTATCGGCACTACCAGAGCGCTCAAGCGGTAGAACACTACCATCCATTCCTGGTGTGGTGCCTGGTCAATTCGATAGACCCACTGGCTGCCTGTTTTCTCCCCGGTGTCAGTTTGTCCAATCTGTGTGTCAATCCACCTCACCAATCGTTGCAACACCTGAGCTGGGTTCTGCATTGTGTCATTTTCCGTTAACCAATGGCATGACAGAGCAATCCGGGGATGTTAAATGACCGAGCAGCGTCCATTGGTTCTGGCTGAAAATTTATCGCGTCATTATAGGATTAGCTCAGGTCTCTTCAGAGCAGATGTTTCAATAAAAGCACTGTCCGGAGCATCGTTTGAACTAAAGGCTGGCAGAACTCTCGCCGTCGTTGGGGAATCTGGCTGCGGCAAATCAACACTTGCGAGACTGGTGACCATGATCGAGCCTGCGACTGCCGGAAATCTGTTTATAGATGGAGAAAAAATTACCGAATGTAGCGGGCAATCGGCTGAGCTTCGCTCAAAGATCCAGATTGTTTTCCAGGATCCGTTTGGGTCCTTGAACCCGCGGCAAAAAGTCGGTCGAATTCTTGAAGAGCCACTGAGCATCAATCGTAAGGAGCTTTCCTCTAAAGATAGAGAAGACAGGGCTCGCCAAATGCTGGAGCTCGTTGGACTAAGACCGGAGCACTATGCACGCTACCCTCATATGTTTTCGGGCGGTCAGCGACAACGAATCGCTGTTGCGAGAGCATTAATGCTAGATCCACAGATACTTGTCCTGGATGAACCAGTCTCTGCACTCGATCTGTCCATACAATCACAAATTCTTAATTTGCTGGTAGATTTGCAGGACAAGCTGGGTTTGGCCTACCTATTTATTTCACATGATCTGTCAGTCGTGAAACACATGGCAGACGATGTAATGGTGATGTATCTCGGAAAGCCTGTTGAAATGGGTCCTAGGGAGGCTATTTTTAACCATGCCCGGCATCCGTATACTAGAGCGCTGTTATCAGCCACACCCATTGCAGACCCAGCCCGTCAGAAAGAAAGAATACGGCTCAGTGGCGAACTACCATCGCCGATCAATCCGCCCACAGGGTGCGCATTTCATCCTCGTTGCTGGAAGGTTCAAGACAGTTGTCGCGCTCATGAGCCTGAGCTTGGCACTACAGACCACAAGTTTGCGTGCCACCATCCGCTTGACTAGTCATTCGGTCAGATCAGGCATCGCAGACAGGTAAGTCCTGTGCTGTGAAGTTTTCTACTTCTGGGAAGTATTCTGTTTGCAGATTTGCAGCGTTACCGAGTGCTGCATAAGTATATTCAAGCTCCCCGTTTATTATGGCGAGATCAATCTCGTGTCGGTAGCCGGTCGTTGAGACTACCTCGTAGGTCTTACCTGCGATGTAGGTGATAGAAACTTCCTGTTTTTCATAACAATTCAATTCGGCATTTGATTCACTCGCGAATCGGGCATAGACGAACCATTTGCCGTCATCTGTTAGATGGACATATTGCTCGTCGATAACTCCGGTACCAGAGTCATCGCTAAAATCCCAAAAACCTGCAATGGCAGAAGTATCACCATTGTTGCTGTTAGCCTGGGCTGTGTCGGGTGAAGATCCAGATCCGCCACACCCAGACAGACTAAGAAAAATTGCAATAGTTGCAGCAAACAAGGTGGTAGGATTTCGAGATATCATTACACCGCTCATTGAAGGATACATATTAATTGGCGGCATAAACCAGTTACCAGTTAAATGGAGGCGGTTGATCTGGATCACGAATTTATCGATAAAAGCTCGTAATCAGGTTGGTTCAACGGGCTAGATCAGTGTTCGGCAGGTGAGCGTCTGTTTGCTACAGACTCCCGATGGGCGATATAGGATGTGGAAAAAACCAATACAGCGCCACCAATGACAACGTAAACATCAATTGATTCACCGAAAAGAAGTGCCCCGAGAAGTGTCGCCCACAGTAGTTGAAGGAAACCAATGGGTTGAAGAACAGCGAGTGGGGCCAAGCTGAATGCTTTGGTCATCGTGTAGTGCCCGACTGTCGCAAATACAGCGGTTGCTGCTAAAAGCGCAACTTCAATGGGCTCAGGCGTGACCCAGTAAGCAAGTGCTGGTGGCAACAAGGTCAAAGTGCAAACGATAGATAGAACTGCGACTATGACACCCAGATTTTCGCTGGCAGTTAGTTTTTTTGTGAGCAACATCGAGGCGGCGAAAAGCGGTGTCGCCAAAACTTGGGCAATTTGACCAGACGATATACTGGAAAGCCCTGGTCGTAGAATGATCATAACACCGGCGAGCCCGAACACGATAGCCATGATCCTGCGAAGGTGCAGTTTCTCACCTAAGAACACCGCTGCGCCGATTGCAATTAATACCGGTGTGAGGTATCCCAGCGCTGTAACCTCTGCAATTGGAATTCTCGCCATTGCGTAAAACCATAAAATAACTCCCAGTCCATGTACCACTCCACGCAATGTCAGCAAATTCCAAGAGTTAACGCTGACTTTACCACTTTTAATTTGCAGGAATACCGGAAGCAACAACAGCGTTCCGGCCAGGTATCTGATGAATGCAGCTTCAGGCGCAGGTATGTCAGTGCCGACATATCTGACCAGAACAGTAACGCCCAGAAAGCAGAACCCTGTTGCCAGCATCCATAACATGCCTCTTGTTGTGTCGGAGGCAATAGGTTTAGTAATCTGCATGGATTGGGATAGGGGTTAGGTGTCAGGAAATCAGTGTCGGTGCCAGGACAAATCCAAGAAAGCTTTCAATAAATCAGATCTTCCTTCGTTAAGCTCCTAGCCGACAGGCTTCGCATTCAGTCTATGCGGGCGCATTTGCGCTACGTAAACGCCCGCAGCAACCAGCAATCCACCGGAAGCCTGCAACCAATGCCATTCTTCATTGAGAAACAGGCTTACTATAACCATGACATAAAAAGGGACAGCATTCATGTGAAACGAGGCTAGCAGAATTCCCAGGTTCGCTGCTGCCCAAATCCAAAGTGTGTGGGATAATGCTAGCGAAAACAATGCGGAAAACAGTAATAAACCCATATGCGTATTATCGGTGAGGCCAATTTTCGCTTCGTTGAATTCGAGAGAAAACGTCAGGGCCAAACTAAGAATCAGAAATAATGCCGCTCCGACTAGCGGGATTGTAGTCTTTCCGATGGTGGACAGCGTGGGAAAATTTCGGATTATCGCTTTGGTTGACCACGCGAATAGCACAACAGCTACAAGACAAAGCAACGCACCGAGTCCGAAAGAAGCATCGGTAATGGATGTTCCTGCTGCCAGTATACCTCCACTAATGGCCAAAATAATTCCGATGACCAGATATCCCGTTAGATGTTTACCATCGAGAACTACTTCCAGAAAAGCGCCGAAGATTGGCATCATTGCAGCCGCGATCGCTGGAGTTACAGCATTTGACCATTTTTGTCCCAGCAGAAAAAGAATGGTTCCTGCGCCAAAGCCAAACCCGCCAATCCAGAGACCTTTTCGCCAGTTACAGGCGACTACTATTGTCCAACCATCGACAACTATCCAGACCAGCAAAAGTGCGGATACCCCGATACAAATGCGTAACGTTGCCAGAGAAATCACACCCCAGCTGACTAGCAAATAGTCAGAGATCGGGAACGCGAGAGCCCAGATAAACATCGAGCATACGCATGCAATGTTTGCACTTAGCGCATCTGGGATAGTTGGCATTTCCTGTTATTTCCGAATCTATTGGTTGCAAACTGTAGTCAATGGATATATTCCAGTTTGAATTCAGCTGGAAGCCGTGTCTTCAATGCATTGTGGGAACACACCTGCTTTCATCACCATTCCAGGTACTGTTTTACCTAGCTGGGATTCCAACCACTCTGCAGCTTCGATCGCCTGGGCTATATCGATGCCCGTTGTGACACCTGAGCGTTCGAGCATGTACACCAGATCTTCGGTTGCGATGTTTCCGGTGGCACGAGGTGCAAATGGACACCCGCCTACGCCACCGAAACTTGAATCAAGTGCAGTCACGCCTGCCTCCACTCCGGCCCAGGCATTGGCGATGCCGGTGTTTCGAGTGTTGTGAAGGTGAAGCCTGACTGGTGTGTCAGGGTACAGCTGACGTATAGCATCAACCCGTTCGGAGACCTCTGTTGGCGTCGCCACACCTATGGTGTCGGCAATACCAATTTCAAACGGATGGGTGACCATGCATCTATTGATAACATCCAGCAACCGACTCAAGGGGACTTCGCCTTCAAACGGGCAACCGAATGCAGTAGCAATGGTTACACCGATTTTTATTGGACTGTCTACAGACTCGTGCGCTCTAATGTAGGTTTCTATTCCCTCATCAATGGTTGTTCCCTGATTGCGTTTGCTGAAGGTGTTACTGGCCACAACAACGAAATTCACTTCGTCGAGATTGGCGTTACAAGCTCTGTCGAAGCCGCGCTGATTGAGCGCCAGTCCAATGTACTGTGTCGAGGATGATCTGGGCAATCTTGCGGCAACTTCATCTGCATCCGCCATTTGAGGCACTTTTTTAGGGTTTACGAAGCTGGTCACCTCGATTCTGGACGCACCAGCACTGATAGCCCTCTCAATTAGTGCAAGTTTGGTATCGGTGGATAGCAAAGTGGGTTCGTTCTGGATACCATCCCGTGGAGAAACTTCTATGATTTCTACAGATTTTTGCATGCTGATTCTTCTTCCAACTTCGATTTCAGTTAACCTATATTGGGGCAATATATAGGATGTTCGCCATCGAAGAAACCCATTGCTAGCGCACAGTTGATATACTTTACCTTTACTAGCATCTCCGTTGCTGCCATCTAGGGAGTACTGCCATCTAGGGAGTACTGCCATCTAGGGAGTACTGCCATCTAGGGAGTCTCAATTAGCTGGATTCTGTTCGGTTAAATAGTAGTAGGGTGTTTGCGCCATCATCAACTTAGCTATCCAGGAGAAAGACGAACGTGTTCTTATCGTGTGGTGACTCTCTGTTTGACGTGTTCGTGTCCGCCGATGCTACTCATGCTCAAGATGATGATCCTGCTCAGAGTCGGGTGGAACTGGCGGGTAACGCTGGAGGATCGCCAATGAATGTAGCCGTTGGCCTGGCCCGTCTTGGTCATGAGTCTCGTTATCTGACCAAAATCTCGACCGATTTATTTGGAGTACGTCTCCGGCGGTTTCTTGAGCATAATGGTCTCAATACTGAGTTCTGTATCGAATCTGACTTGAATACGACATTGGCTGTCGTTGAAACTGCTAGCGATGGATCTGCCCACTATGTGTTCTACACAAATAACACTGCTGATGTCAGCATCATCGAGAGTGAATTGCCCCGAACATTACCTTCGCCGGTGAGAGTGTTGCACTTTGGGTCGTATTCAACTGTGGTGGACCCCACAGCATCCAGTTTAGAGTCGTTGGCCAGTAGGGAATCCAGCAATTTGGTCGTCAGCTATGATCCTAATTTAAGAACATCAATAGAGCCGGATATAGATAAATGGCGAGAGTCTTTTTCGGCATTCGCATCTTGTGCCAGCTTGGTTAAAGCAAGTGACGAGGATATCGAACAGTTATATGGCCCTGGCAAAGAAGATCAATTTGTTGCCGATTGCTTTAATTTTGGCGCGCAGGTTGTCTATGTAACGAGAGGCTCGAAGGGTGCTAGCGGGTACAAAACCACTGGACAGAGCGTGCATTCTGGTGGTGTCGAGATATCTGTCGTCGATACTGTTGGCGCGGGTGATACCTTCCAGGCAGCTATTGTTCACTGGTTAGTGTCAAACGGACATGTACAGGAAGGATCGACACTGTCAGGTGAAATAGATTTGAAGGCTAGTGTTGAATTCGCAACTCGGGCGGCGGCCGTGACTTGCTCTCGCAGTGGTGCCAATTTACCTTATTTGAATGAATTGAGCCAGGCATCAACGCGACAGTAAACGAATGGTTTGCGGAGTCCCACTTTAGCCCGATCTTTCAGATCTTTCTCGTTATGTAGAGCCACAATTCAGCCCGGTTGATCGATAAATCGACCTCAAAGTGGTAGTGCCGCGGCTCTTACAGTTCTACCGAGCAGGCGCTTGGCAGTTATTCATTTGTTCCCGTGTGCTCTAAGTTTCGTAACCGGGATTCTCCGCATCCAGAACGCGCATCATGGCTTCAAGGTAAAGTCTTTCTCTATCCGCTGTGGAATGTTTATCGTATGTGGCGTCAGTTTGTACTTGCCGTACAATATTGTCAGATAACACTTCGATTTCCTGTCCTGTGCTCATGGCCGTGATTTGTGCGCGGCACACTCGCTCTAACTTGTACAATCTCTTGTATGCCTGTGCCACAGTCTCGCCAACTACCAGTACGCCATGATTTTTCATAAACAGCACATGGGTGTCTGGCTCCAATAATGAAGCCAGGCGCTCCCCTTCGGTAATGTGATCAGCGACACCGGGGTAAGTGTCATCATAGGCAATATGTCCATGAAAGAATGCCGCTGTCTGACTGGCCGCAAGCAAGCGATTGTTCTTGAGCATGTTTAACGCGACAGCCCAGTGCTGGTGGGTGTGTAAAACTACCCTGGCGCCATTGATGCGATGAATGGGCGCGTGTATGCATTGGGCGGTTAGTTCGACGTCTCCGTTTCCTTCAAGAGTATCACCTGATTCGTTAAAGATGATCATGTCACTGGCACGGGCTAACGACCAATGAACACCGAAAGGGAGAATCAAATACCGATCATCGTAGCCTGGAACTGTGACCGTGAAGTGGTTGTCGATTCCTTCCTCGAGTTCGTCGCGAACCGCCAACCTGTGGGCTGCTGCCAGGTGTACTTTTGCAGTTTGAATAACATCTGCTTGATTGCTCCTGAGTGTTTGAACCGACATATAAATTCCTGGTTTTCCGCTGATCCGATGCTGAATCGTAATTTGGGGCTAGTTAATAGTCAAGCAGGTGATTATTGAGCAAACTATCCCTTTTTAGGTAATACATTGGTTTTGAAACTGCCGCGGTGAAGATTCATTGAAAACTGAAATCTCTTTTCGGGATGTATTGAAACTGAGGTTTCAAAATTGCACCCGTTTTCATCAAGGTATTTTCTGACTATGGTAAGTCCGGGGGTTTCATCTGCCACCTCAAGTGCTGCTGCCAATTCTCCATTGATGGAGCTAGCGAAAATTTTAATTTGCACTTCATGAACAGCAGTGCCTGTCGATTGCTCTATTTCATTGTAAACTCTAGCTCTTGATATTCCTTTTTTCGATACAAATTCCGAGAGTTCAGGTAGCACGTATATATCGGACCAAAGTATTGGAGAAGCGCTGGTATCACTGATTCTTACACCTGAGATACAAAACCAATTGGTGCCAATCGGGCAGTTTATCTTGCCAGACAAGCTTTGGTCTGCACTTATGAGGTGGTTGAATAAATCAACCCGGTAGGTATCTTCCGGATATCTGATCAGATCGCTGACGGCCGATAGTTTGTACACAAATTCATCCTTCGGTCCATCCGCAATCACTTTGGTTCCCGCACCGCGTTTGCGCTCGATGATATTTTGATCAGCCAAGGTACGGAGTGCCTTTCGAACAGTAAAGCGACTTACTTTAAAAATCTTGCAGAGCTCTGCCTCTGTTGGTAGGGTTGAGCCAATAGGGTAGTCATCAGAATTGATTAGTGCCAATATTTCAGCAGAAACCTGCTGATAACGAGGAGTCGAGCTGGTGGGCGATACCGCCAGAGAGGTGCTATCAGTCATGAGTTTTCCGCTATCTTAGGTGTCGGTACAGTGTAGCGCGAATGCAGTATTAATCTGTTATCGCTAACTACAATCATCGGGACTAGGTAGAGATCAGGCTGTTTCGTTCCATTAGAAGCCGATCGGTAGAGAGCGAGCCTGGGTAAATATACCTACCGACTGCCCAGAGTATTAGTCCAGAGTATTAGCCCAGACTATTAAGCGGGTAACTGACCCCGGATTGATCTGAATATGGTTTAACGAGGTTCAGTTTGTCCGGTGTACGGGAATACACGGTGCTATATTATCATTAGCAATAGCGGAAAGATTATGTGAACCATCCGTAATATTTCACTCGGTTTTTAGTAAAAGCCTTGATAGCTTGAACTGGCGCTTATAATCCTCTGAATTTTGCCCGCTGATTTGTGTCTTTTCGTTTCAGTGTTTACCCAAATAGGAACTCGACACTGTATAATGGGTCAATTATCTGAGATTTACTCAATTAGAATCTTGGCAGTCAGTGCGGCAGAATCCGAATAACCTGCGGCGCTCACATTACAGCCCGATTTATCGATCCTTCTCTTAAGTAGAGACACCAAGTGCCTCGGAGAAACGGTAAATCGAGCTCAAAATGGGAACGTCTCGGTTCATCTGGTTCTGACACGCAGATTCGTCGACTAGCTTAGAGCTGATTTTTCAATTATAAAATGGGGATACAAATGACCAATCTTGATCGAAGAAAATTTATCACTATTGCCGGTAAAACGGCTGTGGTAATTCCGGTGGCGTCAATGCTAGCAGTAACCACTGGAGTCGCTGCGGACATGCCTCTGGTAGATGCTGAGTCAGCACAGGCAATGGCGCTTAAATATATTGCGGTGTCCGAGACCGAGGGTCAGACTTGCGCTAATTGTGCGCTCTACTCTGGCGGTGATGCGGCCGTCGGTGGTTGCCCGTTATTTCAAGGATCAAACGTAGCTGCCGAAGCCTGGTGCAGTGCTTACGCGCCAAAAGGCTAGACCTACACAGTATCCAGATTGATCCTGAAAATGCCCACCTTAGCACCTTAGGTAAGGTGGGCATTTCGACACGAAGTTATTGCTGCGGAGAAATTTTATATCTCTGTATCTGGTAGTAGCTATATTGTTCTAGCAATATTGCTTTAGTGTTTCTACCAGTGACGCAGACACGTTGACACCATTCTTTAATGTATCCTTACGGGCATTGAAACGCCTGTCAGATGGCAGGCGGGTTCCTTCTTGTTCCAGTATTTTTTTAAATAACATCTCAGCTCGATCAAACTGAGTGTCTGTTATGCCATTTGGTGCGAAGTGCACTGGGTCTATTGCAATCATAAATTCGCCACCGAACGGTGAGCCGGTTTTGTGAATATCTGATTCGGTTGATTCATAGCTAAAAAGATCGCCTATCAAAGCACCCGCTAGCAGCTCAACCATCAGTGCGATAGCCGCGCCTTTGTGACCGCCAAATGTTAGCTGTGCCCCAGCAAGTGCTGTTGTAGGATCTGTGGTAGGTTCGCCATTCTCATCGATTGCCCAACCGAGCGGTATCGGTTTTCCGTCGCGCTGGTGAAGCATGATCTCTCCACGCGCACTCGCGCTTGATGCCTGGTCAAAGACCAATGGTGGACGGTCTTTTCTTGGCCAGGCAAACGCCATTGGATTGGTTCCATAGATTGGCTTGGTTCCACCAGCTGGAGCGACGTAAGCGTTTGCGCCAGTGAACGCGAAGGCAACGAGGCCTCTTTCAGCGAGCCTTTCAACTTCAGGCCATAATGCTGCAATGTTATAGGTATTGTGGATTGCGAGTGCTGCAATGCCGAATTGACGAGCCTTCGCTTCCAGGGGTTCAGCACCCACTTTTAGCGCAAGTGGGCAAAACCCGTTGTTGGAATCTACATGCACGATTGCAGTATTTTCATTGACCGACACAGTGGGTACCGAGGTCGAATCGGTATTCGGGTTTCCCAGCGCGTTGACATAGAATGGAATTCGAAACAGGCCATGTGAAAGGCAATGATCACGTTCGGCTGACGTTACTGTTTCGCTGATCGCGAGCGCTTGTTCAGCTGAGAATCCTTTTGCAATCAGTGCGTCATAGGCGAGAGATTGAACTTCGTCAAGTGTTAGGTTAACTGTGTCTGACATGGTATAGCGCTCATAGTGAAGGTACGGATGATGAATTAATTCTAACCAAACTGATGAATTGGAGTATTGATAAATCTGGCGATTTCCCGAATATTCCCTGGAAAATTAAAAGGTATTGCGATTGTTAAGCGCTCAGGTGAGATATGTGGGCAATCCGGTAATGCAGGGCTGGTAGACCAGAAGGCATGGCGCTACACTAGCTGATCGGATTCAACGGATAATGACATGGCGGACAGTGACATGGCTAGTGCAACTGGATATCTTAGAAAAATGCGCACGACCGCTGGCGACCCGGTGATCTATCAGATGGTATTGGGCGATAAACTTATTGAAATGAATCCGCTAGTCGGTGGTGAGGTATCCTTGTCGTTCACCGGCTGCATTGAATGTTTGAATTGTGCTCGCCAAACTAAAAAAAGCTTCAGTCAAGGTTACTGCTATCCTTGTTTTCGAAAGTTGGCAGAATGCGACCTCTGCGTAATGAGCCCTGAAAAATGTCATTTTCATGAAGGCACGTGTCGTGATCCCGAATGGGGAAAGGCGAACTGCATGCAAACTCACTTTGTCTATCTTTCAAATTCTTCAGCAATTAAAGTGGGAATTACTAGAGAGGGGCAGCTGCCCACTCGATGGATAGACCAAGGGGCTATTCAAGCGATACCGGTTGTCAGGACCCAGAGTCGTCAGTTGGCAGGCTTTGTAGAAGATGCCATTCGTCAGTTCATCAGTGATCGTACCCAGTGGCAAACCATGCTTAAGGGCAAGATACCCGAGCTGGATTTGACCAAAGAGTGGGAAAAACTCTTGCCAGAGGTACAGGTGAAACTCGATGAGCTTGCAAAACAATATGGATCAGACGCCTTTGAACTTGTGGCACAGCAATCTACTACCCGTATCACATTCCCTGTCCTGGAGCATCCGGAGAAAGTCAAATCACTTAACTTTGACAAGACAGCCGAGATTGCAGGTAGATTAATGGGTATCAAGGGTCAGTATCTCATTCTGGATACCGGCGTACTTAATATAAGAAAATTTACGTCCTACGAAATCGAATTCAGCGGTGAACCGGTTTGACTCACGCTGACAAGTCTAGTAGCTCATACACCAGACTGAGCCGAGAAGGCCAGTGAGCATCACACCCAGCGACAGAGAAGTGCTTGATGCTTGCATAGAATGGATCGACGCAGGAAAATCCGTCGAGTTGGTTACGGTTGCGAAAACCTGGGGGTCTTCACCGCGTCCTCCTGGATCTCTCGCAGCAGTTAGAGGAGATGGAGTGCTTGTGGGTTCAGTGTCGGGTGGCTGTGTTGAAAAGCAACTGGCGGAATCATTTAAGGGTAGTAAGTCCAGCCGTACCGTCACTCAAACTATCGATGACCAGGATGCCCGAAGGTTTGGACTCGCTTGTGGTGGAAATATAGAATTGGTGTTTGAAACATTGGAGTGTTCTTCCGGATTGCTTCAGATAGTTAGGGCACTAGACAACCGTGAAAGAATTCGACGAACGATATCCCTTATCGACCATTCAGTATCTATAGGGCCTGCTCAGCGTTCCGATTCGTTTCAATACGATGGTCTGTCTTTGACAAATATTTTTGGTCCAAGCTGGCGGGTACTCATTATCGGGGCTGGCCAGCTTTCCAGGTACACAGCAGAGTTTGCCAAAGCGCTGGATTTTGAGGTCATTGTTTGCGAGCCCCGTCGTGAATTTCAACAGGCTTGGTCAGTTTCCGGGACACGACTCGTAGATGACCTGCCCGATGATGCGGTCAAGATCTACGCTCTGGATCCGAGCACCGCTGTTTTGGCTCTGACCCACGACCCTAATCTGGATGACCTGGCACTGATGGAGGCGCTACCCTCTGAATCGTTTTATGTAGGCGCGCTTGGGTCCCAGGTTAACTATCAGCGACGCAAGAAAAGATTGCTGGCTATTGGCTTGGAAGGCCCCGATATTGAGAGGTTACATGGTCCAATTGGACTACCCATTGGCAGCCGCACATCCCCGGAAATAGCTATTTCCATCATTGCTGAATTGATACAGTGTCGTACCCAGGAGAGGTCGATCCAACCTAGTCCTATCTGAAATATCTATCGAATCATCGCTAATAACGATTACGCGTGCCAGAATATAATTGGTACTATGCGCGCTGTGAGAACTTAACTGCGGGTACGCCACAGATGTAGCCCGGTAAGTCGTTTGCTGCACTCGTTTGCGACTCAGAGATATCCAGTATGAGCGATCAACCTGAATACTACTTGTTAACCCCCGGGCCATTGTCAACTTCTGACAAAGTTCGTCAGGCGATGCTAAAAGACTGGGGCTCGTGGGACGCTGATTTCAGATTGATGACAAGAGATCTCAGAGCTCGCCTGCTTGACATAGCATTGACATCCAATGATGGCCCTGAAGCGTTTGAATGTATCCCAATGCAGGGTAGTGGTACGTTTGTCGTCGAATCTATGCTGGGTACCTTTGTGCCACATGATGCAAATGTCCTGGTTCTGGTCAACGGGGCTTACGGTCACCGGATTGCCGCTACGCTGGATTATTTGAAACGGGATTATCTTGTTTTGGACAAAGGTGACTACCTACCTCCGCGAGGCGACGAGGTCGCGTGCATGCTAGAGGCAGATGAAACGATTACCCATGTTGTCGTCGTACATTGTGAAACAAGCTCTGGCATTCTCAATCCGGTGCAGGAAATATCTGATGTGGTTTATGCGCATGGAAGAAAACTACTCATTGATTCCATGAGCGCTTTTGGCGCAATCTCGATAGACCCGTCGGTTACACGCTATGAAGCGCTGGTGTCATCGGCTAATAAATGTATTGAGGGCGTTCCTGGTTTTGGATTTTTAATAGCGCGTAAATCGGAATTGCTCAAATCCAAGGGGCGAAGTCATTCACTGTCCCTGGATGCTTACGCGCAATGGGAAACTCTGGAAAAATCCGGACAATGGCGATACACACCTCCAACGCATACAGTTGCTGCATTTATCGAAGCACTTAAAATTCATGAACAGAATGGTGGAACGTCTGCCCGACTGCAAAAATATACGGCTAATCGGGATACACTGGTTTCAGGCATGCGAAAGCTGGGGTTCGAGACGCTATTGCAGGAGCGCTGGCTATCTCCGATTATCGTAACGTTCTTTAACCCTGCTGATCCGGCATTTGAGTTCACCGAGTTTTATAACCGACTGAAGTCGCGCGGGTATATAATCTATCCTGGAAAACTGACGGTTGTGGACAGCTTTCGAATAGGGTGCATCGGGCATGTAGATACTGCTGTGATGACCGGGCTAGTTGATGCGGTTCGTGACTCATTGGCTGATATGGGCGTGAGCTCAGCAGCACCAAATCATACTGCGATGCAGGAACGGAGCCGATTGGCAGGATGATGGAGCATCAGGGTATGATCATCTGTTATTTCGATCAGTATCACATAAAATTTATTTAAGCGCGGAACAATCAGAGCAAGTTACAAGTACGCTTGCGCAAACTAAACCTGTAAAGAACTTTCCACAACTGAATACGGAACTCCTGATTTATGAGTACGACAATGACGCAATTTACGGTGAACGATCGTCAGTATTCACTGGCGACTGAGCCAATGGTGGTCATATGCCTTGATGGATGTGAACCTGAGTATCTTGATGTAGCAATTTCGCAGGGAAAAATGCCAACCCTTGCTCGCATTCTCGAATCAGGCACTTCGCGTCGCGCGCATAGTGTAATACCGAGTTTCACCAATCCAAATAATATGTCTATCGCGACTGGCCGCCCCCCTTCAATTCACGGTATCTGCGGTAATTTCCTCTACGACACCGAGAATGACGAAGAGGTGATGATGAATGATCCCCGTTTTTTACGTGCACCTACCATATTCAAGGCCTATTTCGACGCCGGAGCCAAGGTTGCATTGGTCACTGCGAAAGACAAATTGAGAACCCTACTGGGACATGGTTTGGACTTTGGCAGTGGGCGTGCAATATGCTTTTCATCCGAGCGTTCAGATTCCACGACGGAAAATGAGCACGGAATAGATAGCGCATCACGTTGGCTCAATCGCGATGTACCAGAGGTTTATTCAGCAGAGCTTAGCGAGTTCGTATTCGCTGCGGGTGTTAAATTGTTGCAAGAGTACAAGCCCGACATTATGTATTTATCAACAACCGACTACATACAACATAAATATGCGCCCAAAGATGAAGACGCTATCGCGTTCTATGCGATGTTTGATGGTTATCTTGAACAACTGGATAATTTAGGGGCCACTGTTGTTATTACAGCAGATCACGGCATGAAGCCAAAGCACTTATCTGATGGTTCGCCCGATGTTCTCTATGTCCAGGATATACTGGATGAATGGTTGGGCACAGCCGCCGCGAGAGTTATATTGCCAATCACAGATCCTTACGTTGTACATCATGGTGCACTTGGGTCTTTCGCAACTGCCTATTTGCCTGATTCGGGCGATCTCAGTCCGATAATAGAAAGGCTCAGGTCCCTGGAAGGCATGGATGTCGTGCTCGATCGTGCGGAGGCTTGTGACAGGTTCGAGCTGCCACCTGACCGTATCGGTGATGTTGTTATGGTTTCAACCACCAACAAAACGCTGGGTACTTCAGAAAACAGGCATGACCTCGCATCGCTGAGTGAACCTTTACGATCACACGGTGGGCTATCTGAGCAGGAAGTACCATTTATCATTAACCGCGTTTTGGAGGACCTGCCGGATGCACCTCGGTTGCGAAATTTTGATGCGTTTTATTATGCTGCTAAAGCAGCATCGTCACAGGCGACCTGATCCTGAGCATGAGCCTGAGCCTGATTCCGGGTGCCTTAGATCGGATAGAATCCGGTACAGTTACCAGTAGAGAAAGAAAATGAGTCAAGAAAATACTTCGATAAAACCAATCGGGCATCAGTCAATGCGAATAGCCGGTAAATTGGTTGATGCTGAAGATGTGATTGAAGTGCGATATCCGTATACTGAAGAGGTTGTTGGTACCGTTCCTGCCGGCGGTGCTTCTCACGCCCGACAAGCCCTGGAAATAGCAGCGGCTTACACACCGACTCTGACGCGTTATGAGCGACAGCAGATACTTTTTCGCACAGCGAATAAGTTGGTGGAGCGCCGTGATGAGCTATCTGATGTGTTGACCATGGAGCTCGGTATATCAAAGAAAGATTCATTGTATGAAGTTGGGCGAGCGTACGATGTTTTTATGCTTGCTGGCCAAATGGTTATAAACGATGATGGCGAAATATTTTCATGCGACCTGACTCCACACGGAAAAAATCGCAAGATATTTACAATGCGAGAGCCGCTCAAGGTCATCTCGGCTATTACCCCTTTTAATCACCCTTTGAATATGGTTGCGCATAAAATTGCGCCATCGATAGCGACAAACAATTGTATGGTCTGCAAGCAAACGGAGTTGACGCCAATGTCTGCACTATTACTGGCCGACGTACTATACGAAGCTGGAATGCCGCCAGAAATGTTTTCAGTGGTAACGGGTTGGCCGACAGAAATTGGTCCTGAAATGATAACCAATGACAACATCGAACTGATTACTTTTACTGGAGGCGTGCCTGTTGGAAAAATGATCGCCGATACTGCAGGCTACAAGCGTACAGTGCTTGAGCTTGGAGGTAATGATCCGTTGATTGTTTTGAATGATCTTGACGATGACGATCTAGCCAGGGCTGCTGATCTTGCTATTGCCGGTGCAACTAAAAATTCCGGACAACGGTGTACAGCAGTAAAAAGAATTCTGGCACAAGAGAGCATTGCCGATCGCCTCTCCGAGTTACTGCTGGAGCGTGCAAAAAAAATCAAGTTTGGTGACCCTATGAATCCAGAGACAGATCTAGGGACTGTGGTTCATGCACAGGCCGCCGAACTCTTCGAAAATCGAGTCAATATGGCAGCTGCGCAAGGTGCAGATGTTTTGTACAATCCGGGCAGACAGGGCGCATTGCTACCGCCAATTGTAATAGATAAAGTGCCTCATGAGTCTGAACTTGTTATGGAAGAAACGTTTGGGCCCATTGTTCCGATCATACGCGTGCCGGACGACGACGATAAAGTGATGGACATCAGTAACAGCACAGCCTTCGGTCTGTCTTCTGGTGTGTGCACGAATGATTTTCGACGTATGAAGAAATTTATTAGCGGGCTCAAAGTCGGTACAGTAAATATATGGGAAGTGCCGGGTTATAGAATTGAGATGTCTCCTTTTGGTGGAATCAAGGACTCGGGGCTAGGGTATAAAGAGGGCGTCATTGAAGCTATGAAAAGTTTTACCAATATCAAGACCTGGTCCATGCCCTGGGATTGATAAAACTGGGATTGATAAAACTGGGATTGACAAAACTGGGATTGATAAAACCGGGATTAGTAGATTGGGCATGGATGTAACTGGAATTGCATATCCAATGAATGTGCAAGTCTATAAGCTGAATAGAATCTGACTTAATAGGAATTGAAGCATGCCTGTTCTTACTACCTGCATCGGTGCCTACCCCAAACCGGAATATGTCAAATTACCTGATTGGTTTAATATACCTGCAGGTCCCGATACAGCAGATCCCACGAAGAACTGGGCTGAGGCCCTCGAAGCGATGGGATCTGACAGTTCAAATATAATAGCGCGTGGCGTTACTGAGGTTATCCAGGATCAGGTTAACGCAGGTATAGATATACCCACTGACGGAGAAATTGTTCGGGAAAATTATGTTCATTATCATTGTCGGCATTTAAATGGCTTTGATTTCGTCAATTTAACCAACAAAGAATTGCGAGGCGGTACCTATGCGGCAAATCTGCCAACAATCGTCGGTCCCATCACTGTCAAGAAGACCTTTCTCACAGCCGATTGGAAACTGGCCCAGTCAAATACAGAAAAACCGGTAAAAATCACGATGCCTGGCCCAATGACAGTATCAGACACGAACGCAGATGCGTTTTATAATGATCCGGTGAAACTGGGTGCCGATATCGCCGATGCCCTGAACCAGGAAGTCGCGGCGCTCGCTGCAGCTGGATGTACCAATATTCAGATTGATGAGCCCCTGTTTGCACGCAAGCCGCAAGCTGCGCTTGAATACGGCTTTGAAAATTTAGAGCGTGCGTTTCACGGTTGCCCGAAATCGGTGATGCGAACTGTACACATGTGCTGTGGTTACCCTGATCGGTTGGATCACCCGAATTACCCGAAGGCTGACCAGGATGCTTATATGCAGATTGCTGACGCCATCGAATATTCTTCAATAAATTCGGTGTCGTTCGAAGATGCGCATCGGCACAATAATTTGAAGCTGCTTGAACAGCTTCCTTCCACCACGGTAATATTTGGTGTGGTCGCGATTGCGAAAAGCAGGATAGAACCTGTTGAGGAAATAACAGACCGATTACTATCAGCATTGCAGCATATTGATGAAGATCGATTGATTGCAGCACCTGACTGTGGTTTGGGCTTGCTCAGTCGATCTCAAGCGGTGGGTAAGCTGACCAATCTGTGTCAGGCAGCGAAATCGGTCTAAATTTGCATGCCTGATAACCCACCAATCCCTGTTCCGCTTGGTTGTTCACGCATGGTCGTTCACGTATGGTCGTTCAATAGTGGATAAGCCAACACAGGCAGAGGGAGAACTTAATTCTTCAGAAAGACGTCGGCAGTGGGCGAGTCGGAATCACTCTGCCGATACCTGTGAATTGTTAAAGGCTGATGCAGATGTATTTTTACATCAGTCTGTCTCATCACCATGCCTGTCATCCATTGCAAGGGCTGAAGGTGCTTATATCTACGATACTGATGGCCGTCAGTTTCTCGATTTTCACGGCAACAATGTTCACCACATTGGATACGGTCATCCACGGTTAAAAGCCGCTATTACAAAGCAGATGGAGGACCTGCCATTCGCCCCACGACGATTCGCGTGTAAAGAGGCCACGCAGCTTGCGCAGAAACTGACAACTCTGGCACCTGGTGAACTGTCGAAGGTTCTTTTTACAACAGGTGGATCCGACGCTGTAGAAGTTGCACTAAAAATTGCGCGAGCGGCCACGGGCAGGTTTAAGACTGTATCTTTTTGGGATTCCTTTCATGGCGCGGGATTTGGCGCATCCTCAGTGGGCGGGGAGCAGATGTTTCGCTCTGGCGTGACTGGACCTTTGCTGTCAGGTACAGAACACGTGGCACCTTTTGCGTGTTATCGATGTCCCTACGGATACCCAGACCTGGATGGGAGACCTCAACTGAATCTGTGCAATATGACCTGCGCCAGTTTTGTACGCTACGTTCTTGAAAAAGAGGGTGATGTCGCGGCAGTGATTGCCGAACCTGCAAGAGCGGTACCTTATATACCACCATCTGGGTTCTGGCAGGAGGTGAAGGATGCTTGCCACGCTCACGGCGCGCTACTTATTTTCGACGAAATACCAACAGGGCTTGGCAAAACGGGTGAGATGTTTGCGTGTAACCATGATCGCGTGGTTCCCGACATTCTTGTCATGGGCAAGGCGCTGGGTGGGGGAATATTGCCATTGGCTGCAGTGCTGACCAATGACGCTCTGGATGTAGGTGCTCAATATGCGTTCGGCCACTATACCCACGAGAAAAATCCGGTCAGTGCAAGAGCAGGTCTAACAACGATTGATATTATCGAACGCGAAGGGTTAGTTGAAAATGCGGCAACCCTGGGAGAGTATGCGCTGGGTCAGCTCAATGAAATGAAAACTCGCCTCCCTGTCATCGGTGATGTCCGTGGACGAGGGTTTCTGTTTGGAATAGAGCTGATCTCTGATCCCGAGACGAAAGAGAAGGCCAATGATCTGGCGGAGGCTGTTTTTTATCGTTGTCTTGACAAAGGTTTGTCTTTTAAAATTTCAATGGGCAATGTGTTGACCTTTACGCCGCCGCTGATACTCACCAGGGAGCAAATGGATTTTGCGTTGTCTGTTATAGAGCAATCTCTCGACGAAGAATGCAAAGAGCGTTGTGCCTAATACTAGTATGGATAATTCGTGAAGAATTCAATTCCAGAGACAGAGTAACTAAACAGATTGGACGATCGTCCGAGATTCGTAATTACGAAAATCCTGATCTTGTACGTCATCCCTGCATTCTTCTACGTCACCCCTGCATTCATCTACGTCATCCCTGCGGAGGCAGGGATCCAGTAGATCGACAAAGACATAAATCTTGTTCACCTATTTATCCTCACAACGAATACTGTATAACGGATATTCACACTTTTCTTGCACGATACACTTTATGGATTCCTGCGCAGGAATGACCTATACCTTAATGGGTCATTGCGTAGATGATGTAGTTAATCCCGAATTGATAGGCTAATGAGGTCATTGGAAGCGGGTACATCGGATCATCAGCGTGTTCCCATGCGTCACCCATATCCATATTGAAGTTGATGGCAACCATTAATCGCCCAAATCTGTCATAAATTCCACTCCAGGTTGCAGGTGTATGTGGCATTCGAACCTCCGCAGTTCCGTCAGGGTTTATACTTACAATATGCCTACGTCCAGGAATTTGAGTGTGAAAATCCAGATCATAAAGCACGTGCATTAATTCATCGGCGGGGTTAATTTTGTGAATTACATGATGAGGTAGTGCTCTGTGCATAACCTCCGCAAATATGCCCCATTGGGCGGGTCCATGGAAGTCGTCCACAACCAGAAAGCCGCCTCGATTGAGATATTCGCCGAGCAAACTTGTTTCTTCATCGCTTAGACGCCATCTCCCTACCTGTTGCGCCAACAACCAGGGATAGTCGAATATTGCGTCGTCTAGTAGTGATAAGTGAACGCTGTCTTCCGCAACCTCTAGAGAGGTATACCGATTAAGACCTGCGATTAGGTGGTACTCGGCCTCTGGCCAGTCAATTCTCCACCAGGGTCTGCCAGGACCCCATGTACTGTGGCTAGCGTGATCGTGCACCAGGCGGCCGATGTGTAGCTCGCTGGATGGTCCAGCTTCTGAAGGTGGATTGACAACATCGTTAGCGTATACGGTTGTATTGAGGAACACATAAAATAAGAAGGATCCAAAACGCATGTTTAGTCACCTGGATTCCACGCAGTGCGTAGCACACCGTCACTAGTATCCAGTTTGTGTTTTTCGATACGTTCAGAAGGTGTTTTGGGAAAATTAGTGGTTTCAATGATGTATCCAGGGCGTTGAAACGATGCCAGTTCGTTTGTTAACAGAGTTTTGATTTGTTTTTTTACGCTGTTTTTTTCAGTCGTGTTCAGAGGAGCCAGACGGATAAACGCTGCTATTTCCTGTTCAGTGGCGCTCGAACCTACCCCTACAACAGCAACCTCAAGAATTGCAGGGTGTTGCCTAAATACCATTTCAACCTCCCACGGCGAAATATTCTCTCCTTTACTCCTGATGACTTCTTTGAGTCTACCCCCGAAATACAGGTAACCATTTTCATCCTGAAACCCAAGATCACCTGTGCAAAAATATCCGTGACGGAAGGCCTCTCCGGTTGCCTCTTCATTCCTATAGTAGTAGGGCGTTACTAGCTTGGTGTCAGGAGACGACAATTGTATTTCACCGGTAGCGCCAATAGGAACTGGCTGGCCCTCCGGGCCGACGATTAGTACATCGAAGTGCACGATAGGTTTTCCGATTGACTCTGGTGGGCCACAAAAGTTTATTGACGTGAAGCTTGAAGACTCGGTCATTCCGTAGACCTCACGCAACGGTATACCAAACCGCTGGGTAAATTCCTGGCTAACCTTTGAGGTGGCGCCTGCACCGAACCCGAGTGTTACCTGATGTATATGATCGGCTTCGGTGGCTGGTTGTCTTAGCAGTAATTCCAATATACCACCGAGGTAATGCAGGCGTGTCGCCGATGCTTCCCGCACTTCGCTCCAGAAGCGAGAAGCTGAAAATTTCTCACTCATGAATACCCGGCATCCACTAAGCAGTGCCATAGGTATGATCTGCGCCCCACCGATATGATTCAATGGTTCCCAGAGATAGAAAATATCCTCCGAATCGGCACTGCTGGCGTAGCGGCAGAAATGAGCGGCTGCTGCAAACATTCGTTCAGTTACAACAACTCCTTTTGGTAAACCAGTTGTACCTGAGGTAAAAAGTAGTGCTCTAGTATCATCGGGTGTAAATTGATGACATGATAAATTGTTTTCCAACCATTCGCGAATGCTAGATCCTGTTGAATAATGGCGGCTCTGTAGCGCACTGGGAGTTACACACACGCCATTGAAACCGCCTCTCGAGAGTATGTTAGAAAAGTTTGTTTCTGCGATGGCACAGTGTATTTCGAGCTGCTCTAATACACGTTTTACGTTAGATGCCGTGAATCTGCGATCCAGGGGCACCCATATTGCTCCTATAAAACCCAAAGCTAATATTACTGCAACGTGATCGGGGTGATTGTTAAGCATCACCGCTATCTGATCTTTGGGTTGAACGCCTGCGTTTTTCAGCTCTGCCGCATAATCTACTGCTCTGCTAAGTACCTCATCGACTGACCATGCTATGTTCTGAAAGCGCAAAAACTCCCTCTTTGGGTTGCGTTGATACTCGTTCAGGCAAATTTGCGCAAGAGTGGTTTCGAAATCTTCCCGGACAGGATAGTTCAAGAGAGTTCACTTCGGACGGTTGAGAAAATTCTTACTGATCATTTGTGGTTCGCCTGACGCGTAAGATTCTGCGTGTGCTGCAAGTGCATGTTCAAATGCCTGATCGAATCCTGCCTGTGTAATTTCACGCAACCAGTTCTTGTTCAGACGGGTGGCCATTGGTGCTTTATTGCCAAGTTCTGTTGCCAATTCGAGCGCTCTTGAAAATACTGAATTCTGATCTACTAGTTCGTTTAGTAAGCCCAGTTCAAAAGCTTCTTTGCCATCGATAATTTTTCCAGTAAGTACTAATTCGGTGGTTTTTGCCAGCCCTAGAATTTCTCGCATGATCCAGGGACCAGTTATAGAAGCAATACCTGCATTTATCTCTGGTTGACCCATTCGTGATTGACTATGACCGATGCGAATGTCCAGTAGCAATGCAAACTGAAACCCAGAACCAGCCGCCACGCCATTAATCGCACCGATAATCGGTTTTGACAAGGTTCTGACCCTTGAATACAAGACTCGCCATTCTTCTATCCATTTGCGTGCATCCTTTTCATCAAAATCAGTTATGGCGTTAAGATCCTGCCCTGCACAAAAGGCTCTTTCTCCGGCACCACGAATGACGATGGCCCTAATCTCGTCGTTGGTCTCACAGTCTGTGAGGTAGCTGCAAAGTTGATCCCTCATACTTTTGTGCCAGGCATTCATGACATGAGGTCTGTTTAGTGTGATAACAGCAACATGATCTTCATGCGCGAGAATCACTTCCTGGAGACACTTTGTATTCTCATTCATATCAAACCCCCATAACAAACCCTTAGTTGATAATGCTGTTATTACCAGATTTACTTTTTACAAATACGTAGTACATAGACGCAACCGATATCAGAGACATTATTATCAGTCCAGAAGAGGCTACTTGAAAGTTATTGGCACCACCCAATGCTACGATAATTGCACCTGCTATTCCACCTGCTGCCATTTGCCAGGCGCCAGACAGACCGGTTCCAGTGCCAGAGTGTTTTCCCGCTGCAGATATGGCGCCTATAGTAGAGTTGGCTACCACTATCCCATTACTAAGACCAAATAAACAACAGGGTAATGCCAAAGACAGGGCGTGTGTGAAACCCAGCGCCTGTGTAGCATAGAGGGAAATCACAGATATCAAGCTGAGTACACAGCCGATCATGGATGCATTCTCAATACCTCGGGCCACAAAATAGAGTCGATTTGCAGTGTTGCCGACCAGATAGAACGCAGATGTTAGTGAGAACCAAAAACCAAATTCCATCGGCGAATACCCATGACGTGCATATTGGTAAGGCATAAAACCATTCATCGCGAAAAACATACCTACCTGTAATCCACTGGTCAACGCGAAGCATACAAATATCGGATTGCCAAGTACGGCTGCATAGGCAGATCTTAATGATGACAGGTTTAAAGAACCGGTCGGTGACAAGTTAGTTTCTTGCACTTTTACCAATCCTAGAATAAAGGCTGCTAAGCCTGCCAATCCTATTATTGTCATGGTGCCGCGCCACCCGGCCAACTCCGCTATGACGCCACCAAACGCCAGCGAAAGCGTTGGGGCCAGCGCCATTAACATAGCCACTTTGGACATGAATCGTGCAGCGTCGGCTCGATCAAAGCAGTCATTGATGATGGTTCTACCCATGGATAGACAAGCAGCTGCTCCCAGGCCCTGTACGATTCGAGAGATAGTGAGTATATCTATTGAATTGGCTAGAGCTGCGGCTATGCTCCCCAGCGTGTAGAGAAGTGCCCCAAACAACAACACAGGTCTACGGCCAAAGCGATCTGAAACAGTGCCATAAACCAACTGACCGATGGCGAGAGCCACAAGATAATAAGTGAGAAGTCTTTGTACAACTTCACGAGTCGTTTGCAAGTCTGTCTGAATCAGAGGGAGTGCAGGGGTAAGCAGGGTCAGGCCCATGATCGAGGCTGCCACAATCAGAGCAATGAGCCAAAATGGCGGGGACTGAGCCCGGTCAATAGTCCTGTTGGCTGTCATTGCTCTTATGCGTACCGTTTTTCGCTGCTATCATAACCCATATCTTTTTTACGGATGAGCCAACGTGCGAAATGTATTGCTGATTACTGCCGACCAGTATCGCGGAGACTGTCTTGGTCTGGCAGGTCATCCTGTGGTAAAAACTCCTCATCTTGACGCGTTGTGCGCTGAAGGCGTTCGCTTTGAACAACATTACGCAGGAGCGGCCCCATGCTCTCCAGCAAGGGCCTGTTTGTACACAGGCTTATATCAAATGAACAATCGTGTGTGTTCCAATGGCTCTCCACTGGACAGTCGCCACGATACACTGCCGCTTGCGATGAGGCGAGGTGGGTACGATCCGGTACTGTTTGGCTATACCGATCAATCAATAGATCCCAAATTAGTGGATAAAAATGATCCCGCCTTACGCTCCTATGAGGGTGTGTTGCCCGGATTTACACCGCGCGTCTTGATGTCTGATCAGCCGAGTCCCTGGCTAAGCTGGCTTGAGAGTCGCGGACACAATTCCAATCTTAAGTATCCGCATATCGAGTATCCCTCTGGTGGTGCTGTTGATCCTCCAGTGCAGGCAGCACCGGATTATTCTGCTGATGAAACCCAAACTGCCTTCCTGACCGATGAATTCATCCGATGGTTAGAGGAGCAGCAGGGGGCCCTGCCACAGTATTCACCAGGCTGGTTTTCACATGTCAGTTTTCTACGTCCCCACCCACCTTTTTCTGTTCCGGAACCATTCAATTCCATGTATTCCCCAAATGATATACCCGATTTTTGTGGTCATGTTGATTGGAAGGCTACAGGTGATGAGCATCCGTTTCTAAAGTACAAATTCGAAACCATGAAAAAGGATAGTTTCATTCCAGGTGTCGATGGTCTCGTGCATGAGTGGACAGAACAAGACTTAAAAATTATTGCTGCGATATATTATGGAATGATTTCAGAGGTAGATTACCAAATTGGAAGAATTGTCAATGCTCTTAAAGAGCAAGGACAGTGGGAAAATACCGTTATCGTATTTACGTCCGATCATGGAGAAATGATGGGTGATCACCGAATGCTCGGAAAATTTGGTTTTTACGATGGCAGCTATCATCTGCCATTGATCATTCGCTCTCCTGATCATTCCGATGTGCATGGATCATCGATTGCTGAGTTTACTGAAGCCGTTGATGTTTTTCCCACTGTGTTGGCTTTGCTGGAGCAAAAACTCCCAATTCAACTCGATGGAAAATCACTTTTAAACGCATTAAAAGGAGAAGTTCTTGAGAACTGGAGGGCTTCTGCACACTGGGAGTATGATTTTCGCGCTATTGCCACGCTGGAGGCTGAACGATTATTTGGGTTGCCCAGCCAGTTGTGCAATTTAAGCGTCATAAGAGACAACCAGTACAAATATGTGCATTTTGCAGGTTTACCTCCATTGTTGTTTGATCTGGCTACTGATCCCAACGAGCAACACAATGTTGCGGAACATGAATCGTATCAAAGCGTCAGGTTGTATCTTGCCGAGAAATTGCTCAGATGGAGGGCCGAGCATCTGGATCAAAGCCTCGCGCTGTCTACATTGACCTCAAACGGACTGGTTTCATTGTAGCTGGCGCCACTGACCTACTTTATACTTTTCACCTACTTTATACTTGGATTGATTTCTCTGCGGCGTCGAAAAATGCGGCAATAATTTTTGTGTGAGTTCGTGCTCGCAGACAAACAAGTGTCTCCTGCATTAGGAAATCACAATCTTTTATAGTAAGAGGGGTTAGCGCCGGGTCGCGACTTAGCTCAGCTTGCGAAACTATTCCCACTCCGGCACCAATTGTAACCAGTTCCTTGACAGCTTCACGACCTTCGGCCTCGATAAAGTCAGTAATTTCAGCATTGTTGGTTTCTGCAAGCAAATTGACGAAAGCTCTTGTTCGTGATCCGGATTCGCGCAGTATCAATGTATGTTCGAGCAAGCTGGTGAACGAAATTGAATTTTGATTGGCTAATGCATGTGAATTACTCACAAATGCGATCAAATTGGAACTATTCAGGGGTAGGCCAATGTATTCTGATTCGTCCATATTGGCGCCTAACACACCGATATCTGCGTCGTAGTCTCTCAGTCTTTTGAGAACATCATCAGAGTTTCCGGTTTGGATTTTGATGTTTACGTCCGGATATCGTGTTCGAAATATTTTCAACGCATGGATCAGGTGAATGGGTGAGTCCGCGATTATCCTCAGAGTGCCCGATGCTATATTTTGCCGCGATTGAAGAAACTCTTGTGCTTGAATTTCTGCCTCGAAGAAACGCCTGCTGATCTCGAGTAACTCTTCACCCGCTTTAGTTGGTACTACGGTTTTCCCCCGTCGATGGAAAAGCAGGATGTCATATTCTTCCTCCAGTTTCCTGATTTGATCTGAAACCGCGGGCTGTGTCAGATATAGTGCGTCAGCGGCCCGCGAAAATCCACCCGTCAGGCACACATTATGAAAGGCTCTTAATTGCACGTAGCGCATGTAGTGACTCTCTGTATCTGATACTTGGAACTATAGAACAGATTGATAGACAGATATATACTAACGATTTGAAAAATACATCGAATAAGCGCTTACTTAGCGAACTGGATTAGGACTTACGATTGGAATTACTTTTATTACTGATTAATGTGGCTGGTGCTGCCACCTTGCTGCTTTGGGCGGTCAGGATGGTGAGGACAGGTTTTGAGCGCGCCAATGGTAATGCGTTGAGAGCAGCCGTTCGCAGGGCCCAGACTGGGCGTATTCGCGCCGCGGGCGTCGGGATCACGATTGCTGTGTTGCTGCAAAGTTCCACAGCGGTGGCTGTTCTTGCAGCCGGTTTTGCGTCTACTGCCGTGCTGGGGGTGGGTCAGGGCTTAGCCTTGTTATTGGGCGCAGACGTTGGTTCAGCGCTGGTAGTCCAATTGCTGTCGTTTGATCTTAATTGGTTGATGCCGTTTTTGTTATTAATCGGTGGCGCCCTGTTTTTAAAAGGGACCAATCGGTCAGCCCGGCAGACCGGCAGGATCATCCTTGGAATTGGACTGATTCTGCTGTCACTCAGACTCATTGGAGAGGCTACCGCTTCACTTAAGAACAGTGAGTTCCTGACGCTCATGATGAGCTATCTAAGTCAGGACTATATCACGCCATTTCTGGTTGGTGCGATCATCACCTGGCTACTACATTCCAGCGTTGCCTCGATACTACTGGTGGCGACTCTGGTAAGTCAAAGTGTGGTACCGCTACCTGTAGCACTAGCGTTCGTTCTGGGATCAAATTTGGGCGCAGGTTTGATTGCTTATGGACTCACCCGTAATCAGGCCGCCGCAGGGCGTCGAATTCCTTTGGGTAACTTGATATTTCGAACATGTGCATCGGTGCTTGCTTTAGCGGCCATTAGATACATAACAATCCCTACTGCTCTGAGCAATGGTACAGCCGCTACCTGGGTTGTCTATGCGCATGTAATCTTTAATTTTACTTTGTTGTTGGTAGGTCTGCCATTTGTTGGTCTGATGGAATCCCTAACCGGGAAATTGATCCCTAGTCCGGTTGAAACCGGTAAGCATCTTGATCCTCTACTAGATCGTAAAAGCGTGCTTGACAGATCCGTATTGCACGTTCCCCAGTTGGCACTTGCCAGCGCTACCAGGGAATGCTTGCGCATGAGTGACATCATCGAGCTAATGTTGCAGCCAGTCATGCAGTTTTACAAAAATGCCGATAAAACCGGCATTCAGGAAGTGCGTAATCTGGAGGAAATGGTCAATAAACTGCATTCTGACATAAAACTATATGTGGCTGATATTAATACCAAGTCATCAACTGACAAGGACAACAGCCGTAAGATGGAGCTGACCAGCTTTGCTATCAACATGGAAGCGGTTGGTGACATTGTCGCGAAAAATCTTTTAAACCTTGCCGAACGCAAGAATGAAAACGATCTGACTTTTTCGCCCCAAGGGTGGAGTGAGTTAAAAGACCTGCATAAACAGGTGCTCGCCAATATGCATCTGGCATTGAATACGCTGTTGTCCGGAGACTTGAATTCGGCAAGGCAGTTAATAGAGGAAAAAGAACGAATGGGTAGTCAGGAGCGAAAAAGCAATGTAAGTCATCTGCGTCGTCTACAAACCGGCGCGGTAGAGACCGTTGAAACCAGCGACATTCATCTGGAAACTTTGAGGGCTTTACGTCAGATTAATTCACTTTTCGCGTCGGTAGCCTACCCGATTTTGAGTAAAAGCGGTGATCTTTTGAGCAGTCGATTAACGCAGTCCAGAGACTAGCGCTGTAGATTCAAATTCTTCTGTTGAACAATGAGTGGCCTTCCCTCAGTATTCATATAACCCGTCGTGCGACCCTAAATAGATTTTCATGCTAATGCAAAATCAATCAATCACTCTGGAATCTCCAGACAATATTGTCGCTGGTATTGGCTGGATGTTGCTGACGATGTTCCTGTTTGTCACAATGGACACATTCGCTAAATTCCTAACTCAGACTTATCCAGTCAATCAGGTTGCCTGGGCGCGTTTCGTGTTTCACATGTTATGGGTTTGCTTGTATTTGGGTCGTAGCCTGAAGGTGTATGCAGGAAGCGCAAACGTCGTGTTGCAACTGATACGCTCGATTTTGTTGGTCACAACTACAGCTTTGTTTTTTACCGGTTTATCCCAGACACCACTTCCCACTGCGTCAACTATTATGTTTTTAAGCCCTTTGTTTATAACTGTGCTTGCGATTCCAATTCTTGGGGAGAACGTTGGTTGGCGTCGCTGGGTAGGTGTTTTGGTGGGCTTCACGGGGGCACTCATTGTCATAAGACCTGCAGCAGGAGATGTCGCCATTGGTCATCTATTTCTGGTTTGCGCGGCCCTGACCAACGCGCTATATCAATTGTTTACCCGTAAGGCTCGACTGTTTGATCCTGAGAGAACCACTCTTTTTTACTCAGGAATTGCAGGTGCTGTGTTATGCAGCTTGGTTGCACCTGTGAATTGGGTACCACCTGATGCCCAGGGCTGGATTGTTTTCAGTATCGTTGGTCTGATTGGATGTGTTAGTCACTTGTGCCTGATTCGTGCGGTGAAGTGCGCCCCTGCTTCCGTTGTTACCCCCTTCAGCTACTCCGCGCTCCTATGGGCAATACTGTTTAGTTATTTTTTCTTTGATAGTCTGCCTGATTTTTGGACCCTTGTAGGGGCCGCGCTGATCATTGCAAGTGGCCTGTACATTTTTTATCGAGAGAATGGCCACTAAAATACAGCCTCTTAGTCGTCGGTGGCCAGTTGGGTAATTGTACTGCTGTCACAGCTCGCCCAATCGCCCTCGACCAGTTGCTTTGGCTACGAATCTCGGACGATCGAACAATCTGTTAAGTCACTCTGACTCTGGAGACGAATCCTTCATGAATAATTCTGGTTAGGATTTTTGTTTTCGCTGATTAAATCCGAAACGGCGTCGATAAGAGAACACTATCAAGGCGAACAGGGATAATAAACCGACTGAACCAGTTGTAAGAACAGCTTCATCACTCAATGGTTCCCCTACAGGCAGATTTGTATCTGCAATTCGCGTTAGCATGAGCTGATCAAATTCGTATCCATCTTCACGCCCCGAAATAGCAATAGTGTGCAAGCCAGCAGTTCCAACATCGATATACGCTGTGTTGTTGCTGTCACAGTTTGACCAAATCCACGCGTCTTTTTCACCACATGAAGAAATAAGACCGCCATTGATGCGCCACACATCATCAATGCCGATGAACACACTATTGTCTTTGGCGCCCGTCGAGTAGCCACGGGTCATTACTGCGTATCGTCCAGGTTGCTGAAAGTCTATGACGAAACTTACCATCGGACCCTCACCACCGGCTTGCCAGTCAGATTCAGAGGTTTCAGTATCAGATGTTTTAGAATTGGTATCCGGAAGAAGTTCCAAATAACTACCGCCCTGTGCAGTTAACGCGTGTTGTGGGTCGGGATCAATCCAATAGGGATCATTGTTGAAGTTGGTATCGACTGTAATCTCGACCCATCTGTCGTCTTTGGCTGTAAATCCAGTGGCTTCCAGAATATAGTCAGCTGAAGCCTCCTGAGGATCTGGTTCATCTGTCGGATTTTGTGGGAATAACTCGTTTGATTCGTGTTCGGATGTTACGTCTGGTTCAGAGATAACATCCGATTCAGTGACATCTACAGGCTCGG
>JAVJHY012000158.1:3058-30168 GCA_035593235.1 Phascolosoma agassizii
ATGTGACTTCGTGGATCTCTGGGATATGGGAGCAAATGCGCCTTAGATCGAAAGTTGCCTTCTCATTGACTGGCGTGCCTAGTTCACGCGCAAACTCGTGAAAGATGTTGATGCCACTAGTCGCATTCGCTGTGACGTGGACCTGCGTGTCGTGTCCGAAGGGTAGTGTGAGCCCGTGATGCTCAAGCTGCTCCTCAAGTGGAACGCGTTTTGACGCCAGATAGCACTTGGCCAGATTCAGCATCCCGTAGTAGATGAGTGTTCCCTTGGTGGGCAGGGTGGCAGCCTCTGCAGATTCGTAGAAGCCCTGGGCCAGCTCGGCGTAGTATCTGGCCCGGAGGCACGAGGCCTTGTTGGCTCCCCTGGACGCAGAGAGGCGCTGAGTCAAACAAGCGTGCAGGTAAGACCACGGGTCGGCGGTGAGCAGAAGCGATTCGCCTGGTCCCGCACCACTGTGCGTGAAGATGACCTTCTGGAAATCGTAGAGTGCCGTTTCTCCGGGTTCGTACGGGCGCGCCACGTGGTTAGCTCCCTTGTCCGCCTGCGGCCCAATGGATCGGCGATAACTGCAATTGCCGCTGAGTGAGTACCGAGGATACCAGAGGTGTAACGCCACCAGACGACACGGAGCCGGCCGAGAGGGCGGCGGTGCGCCGAGTGACCCCGCAAGAGCGATCGTCAGCTTCGTCGACTCGTTTGGCAGCGAGCGATCTATCTAGCAGTGCCGGGATTCGTGACACTCACCAATCGATGGAACTGCGCTCCGTTGCCGGCCATTTTCGACGTCAGCAGCGCTGCTAGCTGGGATATTTCTGAGAGCTCGGCTGCCAATCGCCGCTCTCGTTCTTCGCGGCGAAGGCCCCCTGCGGTCGCGCGACCAGACTCCTCATGCAGATTTGGCTTCGTGTCTGGTGTGACGTGAGTGGCCGACTCGCACAGGTCGCTATACCACTGCTGATCGATCGGAATCGGTAGGTCGCTGGCGGCTTCGATAGCTAGCCGGACTTTGATGGGGCTGAACTCTTTCTTGAGCTGCCGAGGAGAGGCGGTCACCCAGCGCGCGTGTTGGTCGCGGTCGATCCAGAAGAGAGCCAGCAGGTTCACGATCTCTGTGATCGAGCGCGCCAGACCGCGGGCCTCGTCATATAAGCCAGATCGCACCAAGAGAATCGCTCCGGCAGAGAGATTGTATGCACGACACGCGAGCTTCTCGACGACGTGATCACCTCCGCTGCAGCCATCCGCGCAAGTGGCCGTGCGATAGAGAACGTCGATCGCGACATCTAGCCCTTCGAGTGCTTCGCTCGGGACAATGGGTTTGCGAAGATTCGTCTCCTGGTGCGCACCAAGCACAGCGATATGAGAAGCATCGGTCGTCAGATGCGGCACCTCGCTGTCTAGCGGATCTGAAAATCAGCTGCGGCCGCGGCCCTGCGGCTTCGCCACCACACCCAAGTAGAACCGGAAGCTAGCAGGCCCGAAGCGCCGCCGCGTGCGGACGTCAGATACAGCGCATTGTTAGGCGTCGCGTCTCTTTTTCCGCGCGGACTACAGGGACCCAAGCTCGAACTCCCAGGTGTCAGCCGACTGACGGCAGAAGGAGATCTCGGCCTCTGGCTGGAGCCCCTGGATCTTGGCCTGGTAGGCACCGAACGTCTCCTTGGATGTTAGGGCTGGATGCCGAAGGCCAAGGCAGACCTCTTTGATGCTTCCCTTCGGGAGCGCGAGTAAGAATAGCTCTCTTTGGTCGACCTCGATGATCTCGAAGTGGCCGCTCGGGCTGTTCCCTTCGTTCTCGATTTCGGAGATACACTTAACGACTCGTACCTCTTCTTCGTACGACCAGTACGCCGGTTTCTGAAGGAAGAGTCTCGCGAGTTTCTCCTCGTGTCCGCGAGGGTAGTAGTGGGTGTGTCCAACCGAGATCGGATCGCCTGAGTACCCGCCAGCAAGCGGCTGGTTGGGCCTGGTGCCCGTGTAGAGGATTCCTCCGAACTGCGCGGGTATTAGGTTTCGCGCTTCGTCGGTGAACCCAGCAGCTACTGAGTCGATGCCAACGACCATTCCGCGGTGCTGATCCGAATAGTGGGCCCACATGAGCGGGTTGCGGGGTGTCCGGGTCATGCAAAGAGCCGCGCTGCTGTCCGCCCATACACTTCGCTTAACTTCCGAACGCATCGTGGAGACGAAGCGTTCAAGTTCATTGTCTCCTTCGGGCGGGTAGGCGGCCAGCGTCTCGAAGGGGTCGTTGAAGTGCTTCGGCTGGGAGAAACCGATCGAGTTCCCTTCAAGCACCTTCATGGCGGAGCTCTCGGAGAGGTACTTGTAGAGGATCATGGACGCACCCAGGAAGGCATGTGACTTCGCTCCGCCGCCTAACGGTCATGGCGATCAGCTGCCGCCGCGGCCCTGCGGCTTCGCCAAGACGCCCAAGTAGAACCCCAGACTAGCAGGCCCAGAGGGCCGGGGCGGGCGGCCGTCAGCTGCAGCGCCTGTTGGCGGCGCGCGACCTATTTCGATGGCAGCTTGTCGATCGCCCGTTTCACTAGGTCGAAGGCATGCTTCATAGTTGCGTTGACTACGTCAGCTTGTGATGAGACGAGTTCGGCGTCGGCGTCGGTGGACGTGCTTGCGGAACCGAAGAAGCGCTCGGAAAGCCCCCGCTTGACATCATGGCGCATCTCCTCGGGAAGCTTCTCCAGATACGGATCTAGCGAAGCAAGCTCGAGCTCCAGGCGGCGGGTCGCGCGCTCGATCTTCCTGTGGCCACTCGACTCTCGCGCGGCGTACGTTGCGGGAACTGCAAGGGCGAGTGTGATCCCGATCCTGATGGCGATCTGTTGCCATTCTGAATCTGGCTTGACCGCAACCCAGATCGTGGACACAACGCCACAAACGATGAGGAGCATGAAACCAATCGCTGCGATTCTCAGCCAGTCGGCGGCTTTGCGCTCGGCGTCGGCAACCTCCTTGAAGTTTCCAGTTACACCGACGTTTCCAATGACGCCAACGAGATCGATCGCCTCTCGTTTCTTCTCTTCGAGAGTGTCGAGAGCTTCACTCGAATGATCGGACCACCTCTCGACTAGGCCTTGGAACTTCGTCTCAACCTGCTCGATGGCAGAGGTCGCATCTGCGGCTGATTGTTCTGACGCTTCTGCAAAGCTAGCTTGCCGCCGTTCTTCTGCCGTTGCGAACTGGGAGGCGAAACCAGCGATTGCGTCTGCGACCCGCTGGTTCTGAGCCTCCACTTCAGCGTGGCTAGCTTCTAGTTGTTGCTGCACCTCGTTTGACCGCGATTCTGTTTGCGAGAGCGTCTCGCTGATCCGATCTGAACTCGAGCGCGTCTCTTCGAGAATCCGCTCGGCGTTCTCACGTGATTCATTGAGAAGGCTATCCGTTCGTTCGCGATAGGATCTAGCAGCATCAATGAGTCGTTCTGCATCCTCGGAGGTCTCGACCCTGGGAAAACGAGACACCAAATCTAGGATCGAGTCGGCGTGGCTGTGAGCGTTCGTAAAGTGTCCCTCGTTGTTGTCTGAAGTGAATGCAGCCATTTCGTTCTGAGCCTGCTGCATAGCCTTGCTTAGCTGCTGAAGCCTCTGGGGGCTCAGGAAGATCGGATCGGCACTATGAACGGACTTCTGGGCATACTCGGCAACGCGGCTCAGCCGATCGACCGCCTGCTGAGCTACCGGGCTGTTCTCAGGGACTTGGTATCCGTCGAGGAACTCGACGAACGCTGTCATCGCCTCGTGGAACGGATGGTCGTCGAGAGACTGAGACCACTGCGTCATGTGTTCCTACTCCCGGCGGCGTCCAACTAGCATTGGATTGCCGCCATCCTAGCGGATTAGGCGCGCTCTTCTGGCGCCAAAACGAAGGGGAATCTAGGGACCCCGTAGGGATCGTGAGTCCCGGCAGGGGCTTCGCGGGTTGGGCACACTGCCGAGCTTGCGGACGCTGCGAGCCGATGCAGCCTAATGCTCCCCTCGCCCAACTGATCACGGAGCACCGGCCTAGACGGCCTACCGATCCCGGTACAACACTGCGTCCGGCGTTCCCTTCGGCATCCGAATCCGAGGGAACGCTCCGAGACCGAAGTTGTCGAAGCTCCCCTGCAACACGAGCTGCACGGGAAGAATCGACTCGCGCGGCCTCACCAGCCCGTACCGCTCCCGCATCCCGATGAACGCGTAGTTCGACTCGGCGTGGGGGCGGACGTCGGGGTTGCTGGTGGTGCCGAGGCGGGCGCGTTCGAGGAAGAGGTCGCGGTCGGCGTCGTATTCGACGCGGGCGTCTCGGTCGGTGCGGAGGGTGTGTAGGGTGGACTCTTCGAGCTGGGCGACGAGGCGCGCGAGGCGCTCTTTCGAGACGCGGATCTGCTGCTTCTTCGGCGGGTCGCTTTTGCGGCCGTCCTGGATCGAGATCTCATGGGGTTGCCCCGTTGACGCTCAGCCCTCGAGTTCACCTGGGGATTTGCCAACTCATCCCCTGATCGGACCCAGAAACCCCCGTTGGAACTCCTATCCTCACAGCGGCATATCGTGAGAAGCGCTGTCAGAAATCTCGATGCGTCGCTTGTCGTAAATCTGGGTGGTCGAAATGTGTTTGTGTCCGAGAAGCACCTGCACTTTCTTCATTTCGACGCCAGAATCGAGTAGGAGAGTTGCGGCGGTGGCTCGAAGTGAGTGAGGGGTGAACTTGCACTTCTTTTCGTTGGAATCTTCGGAGACAGCAACGAGAGAGCCGGGCAGCTTCGACAAGTAGAGCTTGATGGTCTCCCACAGTGTGTAGGCTGACATGCGGCGGTCGGTGAGCACATCCTCACTGTGTCGAGACTGTTTGGCCCGAAAGAGCGGTCCAGCCGTGATTCCTGCTGCGTCGATATACTGTTGAATGGCTTCACCGGCTGCGAAGTGAATGCCGATGGTTCGCCTCTTGCCGCCTCTCTCTCGAATGCGAAGCGTGAACTCTTCGCCGTGGGTTGCGAGGTCATTGATATCGAGCCGTTCAAGTGTGCCGATTCGAAGCGCGGTGTAGAGCAGCGTTTTGAGCATCGCCCGGTCTCGGTAGTCGATAACGCTCTCGGTTTTCGGGTAGCCCATCAGCTGTCGAGCGCGCGTGGCTGAAAGTGCCAGGTGGGGATTTCGGGCCGAGTCCTGGAGGCGCTCAACGAACTGCACGTGTGCAGGGTTCGGAATGTTGATAGGCAAACGCTCGACGCCAGCGACGCCAGCGAGATACTTGAAGAACGCGGCAAGTGAAGAGAGCCGGTGATTGACAGTCTTGGGAGCCTGGTCGAGTTCGCTGGCCATGAAGTCTCGCCAGGCCAGGACTTCAGGAACGTTTGTGGTGAATATCCGCCATCCGTCACGGCCATTCAGAGTTGGCTGCCCGTCGGCGTTGGTTCCGGTTTCCCATCCCATGAAGTCAGCGAAATTCATCACGCCACGCCGGTAGGCTCTCTGGGTGTGAGGGCTTTTCCGGCGCTGCACCCAGGCCTCGAAGATTTTCTCGAGGTTGAAGAAGAACCGCTCCGTTTTCTCTGCGAGTGCTGGAGTGGCATGACCAGCGAGGAGCGGGAGCAGCTCATCAACGCCGTCCACAGCAGGCAAGATTTTCGGCTCAATAGGTGCCGGGATTCCTTTGGGTTCATTCACCAATTTAGTCGCTCCCCTTCTCGATTCTACACAATTTACATCCCAGATAACTGATTTTATCAGGGATGTAAAACCGGAAATCGCGGAGGAGGGGGCGGCCCCGGCGCGGACCTTATGTCCCGGGTTTCCGTTCGGAATTGGGGGGGGGGAGCTCGCGAAACGGCGCTGAGCAGCCGTGAGCTCGGAAACCAGGGCCATAATGTCCACGATATCCCTAGTGTGGGGCTCCACAGCTGCGCGCTCCCGTGTTATTCTCGCCCCACTAAAAATCTCTTGGGAAGGGGAAGAAGATGACACGGGTTTATTCTGCACTTGTACTTGCTGCGGTATTGACGGTCTCTGGAACGGCGCAAGCAACACTCATTAACGGCAGTTTCGAAGACCCCGCGCTGAGCGGTCCCGGAAACGGCGGCGGCTCAGTCGGGAACTTCACTCGGTTCTCGGCAAGCAATTTCATGCCGGGGTGGACGTTGGTCTCCGGTAACGTGGAGGTGTTTCACACCTTCGGCTCCGATGGCGACCAGAGCGTTGACCTAACCGGATTCCCAGCGTCCGCGGCGGCGACGCTGGAGCAGACGTTCGCCTCAGTGGTCGGAACCACATATGATGTCTCGTTCGACTTAATCGCCGCCGGCGACGGCCCCAGAGATGTCCGAGTCAATATCCTCCGTGCGGACGACAGCGTATTGTCGACTCAAGTTTTTTCGTTCGACGCGCAGGGAGTTCCGCTCGCGCAACTGTCGTTCGAGTCCAACGGCTTCTCCTTCGTCGCTGATGAAGCTTTCTCAACGCTGGAATTCGCGAGCCTCCACACGAGCGACTTTAACGGTCCAATGATTGACAACGTGGTCGTGGTTCCCGAACCGTCCACGGGACTGCTAATCGGCCTTGGGCTTTGCGCCATCAGCCGCAGATCTCGCGAATTTCTCGACTCCTAACCGAGACACCGCGCGCTCCCTCTTGCGGCCGCGAATTCGGCTGGTCGAATTCGCGGCCGCGGAGCGTATGTAGTGGTAGTGTCCTGCCCCTTGGGGGGGGGGATGTCCTAGCTGCTGGTGGAAATCAGCTCACTCATTAGGTCATTTAGGTAGATGTGGGTCCAGCAAGCGTTCCGCAATGCTTGGCCACCCGGCCGGAAATACGCGTGAATGATTCGCTTCTCGGTTCGGTTCTGAATGAATTCAACGGCCGGAATGAAGTCAGCATCCGCGGTGATGAGCACAGCAATGTCGAACATGTCGTCCACCGCCAGCTGGATGAGATCAGTGACCAGCGAGGTGTCGACTCCCTTTTCGACGGTGCGCGAGACCGTGCGGTTGCAGCTGGGGCACGTGTCTAGCGGCTTTCTGCAATCCTCATGATTGCATTTGAGCGGGCTCCGCGACTTGCGATCCTTGATGAGGACCTTGTACCCCGGGAAGCCATCCATCACGTTGAGAAAGCGCCGAAGGCCGCGATCCTTGGGATTGTATGGATCGACCGAGGCATAGACGTGTGTGCCCGAGTAGCTTCCGTCTGGGCGCGCCGCGTGATCGACCAGGACGCTGCTGAGGGTCGTATCCCAAGGGATCTTTACCCGGTCCGCGCCGCGCTTTCCGTGGTAGTTGTTCCATTCGATCTGGAAGTTCCAGAAATCGATGAAGACTCTGACTCGTTGCATCCTTCTACTCCCTCGGCATGGTCCGGCCACGATAATCGGTCGTGGGGCCAACACGAACACGGGGAGGCTTTCGCCTCCCCGGGGAAGTAACGCCCAGCGCTACAACGAGCGCTGGGGGGACGTAACTGCCGGGCTTTCCGCCCGGCGGGATCTAACTTGATCGGCAAGGTAAGCCTTCGGCCATCTGGGTGTCAACCTGAAGTTGCACCTGCCAAAAGTCCCCGAGGGGAGTCACTAGTACGGCGAATCCACCAGCTCCGCCAGCGTCCAGCGATGGTCCGCGACGCCAGCAGCTAGAGCCGGTGTGGTCTTGATGGTCGAGTGCCGACGGATGAAGTTGTAGTGGACGAAGTGCAGCGCCGTCGCCGCCCGGAGGTTCTCGATCTTCTTCGAGAAGCCGTTCGTTAGGCGCGTGAAGCGACGCATTCCCATCCGCATCGTCAAGTTCTGTCTCTCAACGTGGGACGTGCTGATGAGGCTCGGCGTGGGATTCCCGAAAACGGCATCCTTGGCGATCGACGCGACCTTGGGCGGCGAGTACCTACCTGAATCGAGCGGGCCCCCTTTGTACCGCTTTACGATCCGTCCATAGTCGACCTTCGAGTCTCCGTAGATGGATCCGCCCAGGTGCCGGCTGATGGCATGTCGATAGGCAATCAGCTTGTCGGTACTGATCTGGACCCTGCCCTCGATCCGCTCCGAGAGCTGTTTGGTAAGTGCAAGGGCATCCGCGTCCTTGCGTTGGCCGACGTGATGGGCCGGGACGAGTTTCGAGTCAGGGTCCAGAGCAACCCAGGTCCATGCGTCGCCGACTCGGGCCACGTCGTCGGTGGCCTTAAGCTGGGCCTTCTTCTTCCCAACGAAGCACCAGATCTCGTCCATCTCGATCCGGTCGCAGCGGACGTGCCGGATCTCCTCGGACATGATGCGCTCAGCCTTCCGGCCCGTCTCGACCACAAGCTTCGTGATGGTGTCACGGTGGACGCCGGTCATGCGCTCGGTCGCGCGGATTGAGGAACCCTCCACGAGCGCCCCGAGAATCGTCGCTTTCTTGTCTGTGGTGAGTCGTGCCATGTATTTAATGTACTACTGAAAACATGGGTGGTCAAGAATATTCGTAGTGCGTTTATTATTTCTTGTGCTACAAGAAATCCATGGCCGCGACAAAGACGAAACGACCGAGGGGACGGCCGAAGCTCCCGAAGGGTCAGGATCAGGATGTAGTAGTCACGATTCGCCTTCGGGCTTCGGATCGGAAGAAGCTCCAGAAGGCAGCCAAGAAGGCCGATATGGCCTTCTCAGCCTGGGCAAGGGCGGTACTGCTAGAGCGGGCGGATCTCAGCTAGGCTAGAGAGCGGTGGAGCACTCGGGAGTCGAACCCGACGGACCAGGATGTAGGGCCCTTCGCCGGCGAACCTGCGTGCCCCACGCTCAGTAGCGATACGGTCCTAGACGGCCCTCCAGCTCCAAGGTTCCAGCCACGGAGATGGGGGGTCGTTGTTTCTGTTCGCGCCATGGGGGTGGACCATTCCGTCCGGCAGCGCTTTACACCCTCCTCAATGCAACTCTCCCTTCCTTTGTCTGGGAGCGATCCTGTGGCTACAATGGTGTGGCTAAGGACTTGTGGCCGTTAGGTCGCTCGCTTCTTGAACAGGGCCGTCGAGGTTGTCCGGCAAGACTCCTCTCGAAGGCCCTGTTCGCTTTTGGCTTATCGATCTGGACTTGCCGCGGATTCCATCGCGCCTTTCGCCTTCATCACTTCTGCGATCCCATTGAAGAACGCCGAAATCCTTTCGGGCGACCAGCCCGCCAGCTCCTTCAGGTCCACCGCAATGTCGATACTGAATTGAATGCCGCCATCCCCGCTGCCCTGGAACTCGGTCTTCACCCGGTTCCCTACGCCAGCATTCTTGGGATCTGCGCTGTTGTTCGCGTCGCCAGGCGGAATTTCGACCTTCGGTGCCGGTGACGGTGGCGCACCGAGCTTGACGTTTCCTTCGTCTCGTATGATGAGAGCAGCAGCTTCTAGGTAGTCCAGAAGAATGCGCAGATTTCGTTCGTACTCCTTGCCGGCCCCAGCATCGGTTGCGAGTTCTGCGATCGCCGCAGCCTCGGTGAGAGAGGAAAGCTGCAGCTTCTTCAATAAGACCTGACCGAACCAGGAAGCTCTCAGTTTTGGTGCAAGCTTCTGCGGCGCGGTTTCCTCATTCCATTGGTGCGCCTGCGAAAATGCCAGCACCTCCTTGCTCGGGACGAAACCACCGTCACCCCGAGAGAGGAGACCTGTGTCCGTAAAGAAGGCGTTGGCCAATGAGCTGGTCGATTCTTTCAGGTCAACGAGGCTGGAAACGTCGCGGTTTGTAACTGGCTTCGCCTCTTGGCCTGACGCCACTCCATAGGCTCGAAGAAGTTCGAGCTGCTTCTCGAAGCGCAGCCGCTCTGTGGCCAACGTCTTCGACGGCCGCGGGCGCTTGGCTGCACCAGTTTCCTGGGTTTCTTCAGACATGGGGGGTGACTCCTGATTTGTTGCCCGGCAATTCGGAACGTGGCAAAAGCTCACGGAAGGGTCAATACCCGAGTCAGTAGAATCAACAGCGGACGGCGTGCCATGATCTTCCGTGGCACGCCAACGGCGTGGTCTCGGAAAAATGACACTTAAGTGTTTGTTTTAACAGGTGAATCGCGAATGTCGAAATACGCCGTTGGCGTGCCACGGAAGATCATGGCACGCCGTGACCTATGATACCCATAGATTTTCTTCGACTTTCGCTATTGTCGCGGCCCATGAACCGAATGCCGATACCCGAAATCTGCCACGCGATTCAGGTGACACACGGGGCTAGAAGCCGCCTGGAAGCTCGCGAGCGCGTCATCGAGACCTTCCAGGACGAGACCGTCTGGCAAGGCGAAGTGCTCGTGTTCGAGCTGCTCGACCATCCGACGGCGAAGCGGTGCTATGCGTGGGAGGTGGATGGCGAGGTAACAGCCGTGCTGCAAGAGCCGCCGGTGGACTCAGCGCGCGAGGCAGTCAGGGCCTCGATCATGGCGGCGGCAAGCTGATGGCGAAACGCGAGCAATACGGTCAGGCCATCGCTTGCGAGAAGTGCGGCCGTGATGGAAGCGCAACGATCTCCGAGTACGAGAATCCCGTCCATTCTCGCGGGGCATTCGACTCCACCGTGGTCGCTGTGTCGGAGGGGTTTTCTCACAGTGGCAACACGATCCGCTGTCGGAAGTGCCGAATCATCGTGACCGAGATCGCCCGGGAGCTGTGACTACCCGCGGGGCAGGACACTACCTATGAAGTTGTCATAATGTGCGTTTTCGGTTGTGTAAGTTGTAGGCGCAAAGTGGAAATGTCGGGTTTCTCCACAATAGAAATGTCGGGTCTCGGGCACCGTGTGCGGCCTGGAGGCCGACATGGATATCCCGGGAACCCTGACGATGAGCACCACAGAGCTGAACCGGCTCGAAGTCCTGAGCCGGGCTTTGGAGCGCCGGCTGACCCAAGCCCAGGCCGCGGAGCAGCTCGGATTGAGCGTCCGCCAGGTGGAACGACTCTGCCGGAAGCTTCGAGCCGAAGGTCCCCGAGGCCCGGTGTCGAAGAAGCGCGGCAAGACGAGCAACCACAAGTTCTCCGATGACCTCCGGCGCCGCGCCGTTGAACTTGTCGTCTCACGCTATCCCGACTTCGGCCCCACCCTTGCCGCGGAGAAACTCGCTTCGCTGCATGATTTGAAGGTTTCTGCGGAGACCCTTCGGCGCTGGATGGTCGATGCCGAGCTCTGGCTTCCGCGAGCCCAGCGACAGCGAGTTCACCAGCCACGTCGCCGTCGAGCTTGTGTTGGCGAGCTGATTCAAATCGACGGCTGCGACCACGAGTGGTTCGAGGACCGCGCACCCCGGTGCACGCTGCTGGTCTACGTCGACGACGCCACGAGTCGACTGATGGAGCTTCTCTTTGTTCCGTCGGAGTCGACCTTCAGCTACTTCGCGGCGACACGTAGCTATCTGGAGAACCACGGGAAGCCCGTTGCGTTCTACAGCGACAAGGCGAATATCTTTCGCATCAACGCCCCACAGGCTCGAAAAGCGGACGGAATGACGCAATTCGGTCGCGCGCTCTCCGAGCTGAACATCGACATCGTCTGCGCGAATACACCCCAGGCCAAAGGTCGAGTGGAGCGAGCGCATCTCACGCTGTAAGACCGGCTGGTCAATGAGTTTCGCCTCGAGGGAGTCTCTTCTATCGCGGAAGCCAATGTCTTCGCACCGACGTTCATCGAGTTCTACAACGAGCGATTCAGCAAGGAACCTCTGAGCGGGCAAGACGTCCACCGCCCGGTTCGGGAAGATGAAGACCTTGGCCGAGTCTTCAGCTGGCAGGAAGACCGAAAACTCTCGAAGGAACTAACCCTTCACTATCGCGGCAACGAGTACCTGATTGACCCGAGCCCTGAAACGATGAGCCTTCGGGGGCGAACGTGTCGTGTCTACGCCGATGCCGAGGGGCAGGTCGAAATCCGGCGCGGCGACCAAAGCCTCCCGTTCCGAGCCTTCAACAAGCTCCGCCGGGTGACCCAGGCCGATATCGTCTCGAACAAGCGCCTCGGAGCCGTCTTGACCCAAATCCAGGCCGACCAAAGGAAGCGGGACCAGGAAACGCTCTCCAGCTCCAAGGTCAGCTTGCGGCGAAAGCGCCAGATTCAAGCAGTCAGGGCTAAGGCGGATGCTCCCCTCGGGAGCCCCTGAATCCGGCCAGACCGACATTTCGAACGAGGCCAGAACCCGACATTTCTACTTTGCGTTGACACCGCCAGAGCTCTGGATCAGGAAGCCTGGGCGGGTCGATCTATCAGCGACACCCGGAGGACGGGATCGGGTCCAAGGGTCTACCAGGTCGAGGTCCCGCGCCGCGTGGCGAATCCGACGGGCTAGATTTCGTCGGCTGTGCGCTGAGGGCCCCGACAACGCCGCCGATGGGATGCTGGACGCCGGAGGCGACCTCGGCGGCCATCACGAACCACAGAGTCTCCGCCATGGGGTTGCCCCGTTGACGCTCAGCCCTCGAGTTCACCTGGGGATTTGCCAACTCATCCCCTGATCGGACCCAGAAACCCCCGTTGGAACTCCTATCCTCTTTGCGTGCATTCGTGTACGGTCTTCCTCGGTCTGCGGCGGCACTCGCGAGGCCGAAGGCAGCGCACGACAAGATGGCGGGGCGTGGCGATGATGAGTCCCGATGGCGAGAAGCCTCCTTCCCCGCCCGGGCGGGCATCGCGGGCGCCTAACTCACCGGTTCTTCGCGAGTGGGTTCGCTCCATCTGGACCTACACCAGTGACCCGGTTGGCTTCCACTATGAGCAGGTATTGCCCACGACGGGCGGTCAGCTCTTGATCAACCTGTTCGACTCGGAGCTTCGACACTGGGACGAGCCGGGGCGCCCGGGACATCGGGTCGGTTCGGTGGGCCTGCAAGGTGCTTTGACACGTCCGGTCCTTATCGATTCGGATCAGAAACGCGCGGTATGCGGTGTCTCCTTCCGCAGCGGCGGCGCAACGGCCTTCCATGATGTCCATGCGATGCGCTTCACGAATACGATCATCGATGCCACCGAGATCTGGGGAGATGACGCGTTGCAGCTGCGTTCAACGCTATGCGCGCTCGACGATCCAGCCCACCGGATCGACAGGATCGAAGATTTTTTGATCGAGCGACTGCGGGAACGACCCGCCGAAGACCGATTGGTTCGGGCGGTATCCGACGCGCTGATCGCCGGCCGGAGGGTGGCCGATGTGGAGAGCGAGGCGGGCCTTTCACGGCGCGGGCTACATGACCTGTTGGAACGGCGCGTCGGCCTTCGACCGAAGCGCTTCGCTCGGGTAGAGAGATTCTCAGCAGCGCTCGATGAGGCGCCGCATCGGCAATCGTGGGGGAAGCTCGCCGCGGCGACGGGCTTTTCGGACCAAGCTCACCTGAGTCGCGAGTTTGTGGCGCTCGCCGGGTCGCCCCCCACGCGGTACCGGCCGGTCGAGCGGGAGCCGCACCATGCTCTTGCCACGGCGGGAGAAACGTTCAAGCGGAAGCCCGATCAGTGACGGAGGCTCGGTGCTATGGCTACACACACCGACCTCTACCCCCGACTGATCGTCGACGCGCCCCAGGAGGCGCTTGACTACTACGCAACCACCCTCGATGCCGACATCATCGAGCATTTCGCCGACCCGGAGGGTCGCGTGGTGCACGCGGCATTTTCGGTGGGGGATGCAATCCTGTCCCTTGCCGAGAGCGTGCCAAGCTGGGGGCTCGTGTCCCCTCGTGCACTCGGCGGCTCACCTTGCCTGCTGCACCTGAGCGTCGACGATCCCGACACGACCGCAGCTCGTATGGTGGATGGAGGCGGAAACGCCGTGATCGAGATCCAGGATCGCCCATGGGGAAAGCGGGAAGGGCGCGTGGCCGACCCCAGCGGACATCTCTGGATCCTCAGCAAGCCGATCGAAGAGGTCAGCGAGGGCGAAATCCGTCGCCGCCTCCAGGCGCCGGCTGAAGGCTGATCCACGAATCGTTGGCGACCCTCAGCCTGAGTCGGCGCACTGCGGCGCAGAGGCCCATCAGGAGGGCTCGCACGCTCTGCGCGCGAGCCCTCCTGCCGCGCCGCGGGGCGCCCCCTCTCCGCCGGTCGAGGCGGTCAGCCTTTTGTATGGGTGTCGGTGCTCGGATACGATCCCGGTTCACTCGATTCGTTGGTAATCGAGTCAACCGATCTGGGCGTGCCATTCGCGTCCCTTCGATCCTGGCCGGAACCGAGCCGTGATTCGACCGCAGTACGGTGAAGCGGAGACGCGACGATAGGAGAGGCCACAACAAAGATGAGTGTCAAAACGTGAGGAGCCCCCGCGCAATGCCTGACGCAAGTCGTCTCGTTCTCAGGTTCGGGATGGGTCCCGTTCTGCTAGTCGCGCTCGCGACGGGCTGTTTGGCGCCGCCACGACGAATCGACGGTACGAACTACCCTGCCTCTGCTGCCCCGTTCGTCGCCGCGAGCGCCTTGCGAATAGAGGCCGACGCGTCGCTTCCTGAACAGCATGACCTGATCCATCGAGTCGCTCTGATCGGCGATGGTGGCGTACCCATGGAGAGTGAACCCGTTCTGGCGTCGCTCGGGCGCTGGGCCGATGCCTATCCCGATGTGACGACGGTTCTCTTTCTCGGCGACAACGTCTATCCCGCAGGCATCGAAGAAGACGCAGTCGCCGAAGGTGAAGAGATCATGCGCAAGCAGCTGGAGTCGACCTCGGCGGCGCGCGTTTTCATTCCGGGTAACCACGACTGGGGTCACCTCGGCACCGACCGATTGCTACGGCAACAGGCGTATGTCGACGCGAACGGCGGGGAGTTCATGCCGAGGGACGGCTGCCCCGGGCCCACCTTGCGACCCATTGTGCCAGCAGGCGAGGACGGTGCCCGAGGAATCAGTGCGATCGTCTTCGATATCGATCCCTGGTATTTCGGGACGGAGACGGTCGGAGACTGTGTGGGCAACAAGACGCCCGAGGAGGTTGCCGCGGAGCTGGGTCGACTTCTGCGCGATCACAGCGAACAATGGCTGATCGTCGGCGCGCATCACCCGCTCAGAACGGGCGGCCCTCACGGCGGATTTTCGCGTGGCGCCGTCGGAGATTTCTTGACCGGGCTGGTCTACCTGATCTTCGGAACGCTGCAGGATACGACCGAAGATCCGTACCAAGCCATCATGGCGCCAATTCAGGCCGCTCTCGAGACCGCCCCACCGTTGCTTTACGCGGCGGGCCACGATCACAATCTCCAGGTCCTCGACGGCATGGACCACTCGGCCTACGAGGTGGTAAGCGGAGCCGGCGCCACGATCCGAGTTCGGGACGGCCACGTGACCGACATCGAGGGGACGCTCTTCGCGCACGGTCACGCCGGTTTCATCGTGATCGACTTCATCCGCACCATGGTGGGGGAGCGCGCGGTGCTGCACGTGGTCGAGACAGACCACGACGCCCCCGTGTTCAGCATGGAGATCGGTACGCGCTAGAGAGCCTATGGGAAACCCCGCTCGCCCACACGACGGCTCGTCAGCCGTCCGGCTCTGGGCGTTGTGTCAAACCCGCGACGACGCCCTCGACCAGCGACCTCGACTTCGGCGATTCCCCAGTCATCCAGAGGTAGTGGGCCGCCACCCCGAGGCCAGCCGATTCCCCGATCTCCAGCCACCCCGACGCCACCCGTGCGCCCCGCGACCGACGTATCAGCGCTGACCGAACGCCCCCGCACGGCCACCCCGTTGAAATCCCCGCCAGGGGGTTGCCCCGTTGACGCTCAGCCCTCGAGTTCACCTGGGGATTTGCCAACTCATCCCCTGATCGGACCCAGAAACCCCCGTTGGAACTCCTATCCTCCGAGACCTATCTCGCAGCCGCTCCGGCGCTCGCTGTACTCCTCTGCTGTGTGCCGCTCTCCTTGTTTCGCAATGCGGCCACCGCTGCATTGATCTCGAGGGGAGCCACCCGGGAACTCTTCTCCAGCTCGGCCTACGGCTCGATCTGCAACCTGACCCTCAACCTTCTGCTGAACAGACATGCCCGAGTGCCTCGACTCTTTGGTAGCTCCCAGCAAGCTGGCTAGCTTCCACCGATGTCGGAGGAAGTCCAACAACTCCAGGCCACCGGGTTCCTTCGAATTCCGGGCGCCTTCTCGCGTGACGATGCCAGCGCGATGGCGGACCGCGTCTGGCGTTCCCTCGAAGGCCGGTTCGGAGTCGACAAGAACGATCCCGCCACCTGGGACGTGCCTTTTGCTTCCGGACTCCAGGGCATGAAGCAGGACCGGGTCTTCGATCCGATCGGAGGGCCCGTCCTGACCACGGTCCTCGATTCGATCTTCGGCGAAGGCGGTTGGGCGCGCCCCAAGGACTGGGGCCAGATGTTGGTCACGTTCCCGAATGCCGATTCGTGGACGGTGCCCCACCGCCTCTGGCATACCGACTTTCCATACACGCTCCCGCCCGATCAGGTGGTCGGTGCCCTGGTCTTCACGTTCATCTCGGATGTTCCCGAGGGTTCGGGGGGTACGGCGATCGTGCAGGGCTCGCCCAGCGTCGTACGGAACTTCCTGGCCGACATCCCTCGCAAGAAACTCGCTGCGACCAAGATGAAGTTCATCCGCCGGTCCCTGATGCGCAGCGACCCATGGCTCGCCGAGTTGGGCACGAGCGAACCCGGTCCCGACCGCAGCTCGCAGTTCCTCGAGTCCGAGAGCCTCGTCGGAGACGTGCCCGTCCGAGTCGTCGAACTCCACGGGAAGGCAGGGGACATCGTGCTAGGCCACCCCTGGCTCCTCCACTGCACGTCGGGGAACGCCGGAAGCCAACCACGCCTGATGCGGGTCCAGCGCATCCGGGCCCAGCGTCGCCCCTAACAGGCTCTGACGCCGTGGGTGGTGAGCGTGGCCACCCATCTCATCTCGACAGACCTCCGGATCACGGTGCCGCTCCATCGCGAATTGTGGAAGCGCGAACAGAATCCGTACCAAGGCTGCGGCCAAACACTTCAATGCAGACACGAGGCGGCTCGGCGATTAGCATGCGGGTCGCGGCTCATTCGCCCTCCCCTTTGACGACGGCCCAGAACATCCCGCGCAACTCTCCGACGTTGAAGCCCACTGCCCGATCTTCGGGATAGAGCTTGCGAATTCTGCCCAGGAGCTCCGGAGCGACGTTGTCGCCATGGCAAGTCATACAAAGCGACTGCATGTAGATGGGCTCAACGTATCCTGTCCCGCGCTCCCCAGGGGGTTGCCCCGTTGACGCTCAGCCCTCGAGTTCACCTGGGGATTTGCCAACTCATCCCCTGATCGGACCCAGAAACCCCCGTTGGAACTCCTATCCTCGAGGCCCCGCGCAAGCCCCGCTTGTCCAGGTCGGGCTTCTTGAGGCCATCGGGGGTCTTGAAGCTGATGCCGTCACGCTGCTCGAGCTCGCTGAAGAGGCGGCTCGACAGGATGGCTCTACCGGATCGGAGCTGTCATCAGTGGGATCCGTGCGGCATGCCCTTCGGATGACGGAGCGGAGGAGATCAGCCGGCGTTCAGTCACATTGTGATCTCGACGCATGGGAGCGATTCGCTCGACCACTGTTAGGTATCGGCCAGCCCGCTCGGCCTTTTGTCGTCTAGCCATCCGGAACACCGAGCAACGTCCAACGGTGATCGAAGGCTCGATCGTCCCCGTCTGCCCCAGGGGCTACTTGCGCCTAACCCCAACTATCCCCATGGCCCAGGAGTCTTTCGAGCCCCAGTTTCGGTGTAGCATGACGGAATGGTAGTCGTCCTCCGCTCCCTCTTCGTCCTTCTGCTCTCCTGCGCCCTGAGTTCGTCAGTTTGGGCTCGGGGTGTCTCGGAGGCCGACACCTGGGACGGACTCGCGAAGTCGCTCCAAGTGCCCTCGAAGGAGGTCCCGACCCGCGCGGCCGCGGTTGAGAAGGGTGAGTTGCTTCGGAGCTTCTTTCTCAAGGCAAGCCGTTTCCGTCGCGGTGATCCAAGACTGGATCGCAGCGTCCGAATTCTCCAAGTCCAACATCCGTTTTTGGGCCAGGGCCTGGATACCGCGAATCTCTACTACAGGAAGCTCCGTCACGAAATCGAGGAAGTCGCTGGGCCAGACCATCCTCTCGTGTATCAGTTGTTCTTGGCGGAAGCCGATGTTCTGATGAATCAGGGGGAGCCGCTTCGTGCGCGCAACCTCCTTGAGAGTTTGACCGATCGAGCGGCTTCCTCCCTTGGACGACGTCATCCCGAAACCATGAACGCCAACCTTCGGTTGGTCATTGCGACGGCGGCCGCGGGACGTCTCGCCGCGGCAGACACGCTGGTGCGTCAGACGTTGGAAGACGCACGTCAAGCCTTTGGTCCGAGCCATCCCATGGTCGCCGCTGCCCTGGAAGCCAAGGCCAAAGTCTCCATCGCGATGGGAGATCGCAGTGCCGCCCTCGATGCAAGGCAGCAGTCCGTCGGAATCATGGAGGAGCAGCGAGGTCCTCTGGCTGCCGGCCTTCCTGGTGCTCTGGTGCTGCTGGCTGAGAGTCAGCAGATGGCAGGCAGCTATCGGGGAGCGCAGAAGAACCTCGAACGCGCTCTGCTTTCCGTCGAGTCGAACGAGCAGACGCAAGCGGTCGTTCCCGAGCTGCTGGCGCGTCTCGCTCGAGTTCGATTCTCGCTCGCCGACAACGAAGGAGCTCGGATCGACGCGAAGCGGGCGCTCGAACTGAGCGACCAAGGAGCCCATTCATTGCCTGTGGTTTGGGCTGCGCAATCGATGCTCGTGATCGCCGAGGTCGCGATCAAAGAGAAGGAGTGGGGGGAAGTCGAGCGCAGGGCGAACCAGTTAGGGGCTCTGAAGCTCCCTCCTGGCGACGCGAGCGCCGGCATCCAAGTCGAGGCGTTGCGCCTCAAGGGGCGAGCTCAAGTTGGGCAAGGCAAGGGGGTAATGGCGCTCGCCAACTGGACTCGGGCTCGCTCGATCGTCGTCAAAACCTGGGGCCAGGAATCGCTTCAACTCGGCGGCCTGCTGAATAGTCACGCATGGGCCCAGTTTGAGCTGGGAGAGATCGACCAAGGACGTGAGACGATCAGCGAGGCGCTTGTGATCCTGCGCAAGCTGGAGAAACACCCGCGAATCACGACCGCCGCAGCACTCGACACCCTGGCTTCGCTCGAGCAGAAGGCCGGAAATCTGGGAGCAGCCCGACTTGCAGCTGAAGAGAGCATCCAGATCTTCGAGAGCAGCCAGGCCGCCGCTGGGCTCGAATCTGCATACGATACCTATGCCTCGATCTTGGAGGCCAAAGGCGATAGCGCAGCGGCCGAAGAGGCCCGCGCCAAAGCGAAAAGAGCCGGAGAAGCACGGTCGCCACGCTTGTTCGTTTCGAAAGATCTCAACTTCAGCTTCGAGAGGCCGCGAGGAAACTGGCTTCCTTACGACACTAAGACGATCAATCCAAGGTCCTTGGTCTCGTTCGCTCGAGCGCGACCCGAGACAATTGTCATGGTCATGGCCGAAGAGGGGCGCAGCTCTCTCGGTGAGCTGGCTGACTTCCGGGAGAGGCAACTAGGAACCAACGGCGCGACGCGATTGAAGCGACAAGCCCGAGAAGCTCTCGAGTTAGGCGGGGTGCCGGGTTTGCTCTCCGTGGTGGATGCAAGGGTTGACGGGCGAGACCTTACCTACGCCTACTGGTATGGATCTCATGGTGGCCGTATCTACGAGTTGATTCAATTCGGTGTACAGGGGCGCCCGGTCGAAGACACGCTGCGCTCAGCCGAGGCCAGCTTTGAAGGGTTCGGTCTGCTGGATCCATCACAGGTGGCAGCCACCGCGGCCCCGGAAGGCCCTTACGAGTCCCCGCGGTTCGGTTACAGCCTCGAACTCACCGGGACGGAATGGACCCCATGGCCCGAAGTACGCTCGACGGTTCCATTGGCCGATCTCGGCGCCGTCCACCCCGATGGAAGCATTCTCCTTGTGCTTCCGGTCGTTCTTCCGGAACCCGTCAAGAAATCGCGCAAGCTCATTGCGGGCTTGTGGTCGCTCGGATCGGCCGGCGTGCCTGCGAACCCGAAGCATGCCGATCGAGATGGCCTGCGCGGGCGATCGACGGACTCGGCAGACGGCGACGTGAAGCGCCGCTTCCTGGCGCTGGCAGGCAAGGCCTCGGGGCTGCTCGCGATTGTCGCCGCGACTTCGAAGAATCCCAAGACTGTCGAGGCTCGATTCAACATTCTCGACGCCGTCCAGCTCGACGCAGCATTCGACCTGAATCCTCCGGAGCTCGAAGAATTCGAACGCGAACGGCTCGCCACTGTGTTAGTCGGCATGGGCGAGTGGGACGATCGTCGCGATCGCCCCGCCGCCCTCGTTGGCGCATACCAGCAAGCGGTCGCCCTCTTGCCCGAAAGGTTGGATCTTCGCGAGCTCCTGATGGGGGCTCAGCTTCAGGCCGGGAAGTACGAAGAGGTTCTGAAGGCGCTGGAGGGTTTCGGTGATCGGCAGGACGAGTATCCCCTCTCGACCGCATTTGGGGCCTGGGCCCTCGAAGGTCTGGGGCGAAACAATGAGGCACTCGATACCTACGTCCGTGCGATAGAGGCAGGCCTGGATCGCCAAGATGTCTGGACTGCGTTCGCGAATCTGGCGATCTATGAAGGTCGCGCGGAGATGGCTCTCACCTTGATCGACGCCGCAGATGCGGAGGGACTAGAGATCAGTCTCGTCAGGGTCCGTCTTCTGCGCGGCTCGGACCAGCTCGACCTGGCGCTCGAGATCGTCGAGCGACTCGTGGAAGAGAATCCGGGCGACGTCGATGTGCTGAGCGAGGTGGTGCAGACCCTGCAGACCGCCGGTCGGCACTTGGAGGCCCTCGAACAGCTACCTGCCTTACTGGAGGACAAAGACGGTCAGGCCCAGGGCTACTACCTGAAAGCTGTTTCGGAGATCGAACTTGCACAGTACCGGGAGGCAAGGGCTTCGCTAGAGGCCGCTCTGGTCCTGGAGCCCGGCTCGGAAACCCTCAAGGCTGCGTTGGATCAGGTCACCGGCTTGATCGGGGAAGGTCAGACCGCGCTGATCCGCTCACCGATCGAACCGATCTCTGTACCACTCGTAGATGAACCGGTCGCCATCCCAAAAGGTGCGCAGGACTTCGGTGTCTACTACGAGTGGCGAGTTCGCGCCGTCGAACAAGAGGAGAGCCGACCCAAACGGACGACAGATCGTTTCCGACTTCGGATTCTGGACCAAAACGGTGCGGAGAAATTCAGCAGCCTCCAGTTTTCCTTCAATCCGCTAACGGAACGAATCTTCGTGAACGAACTTCGGGTGCTAGACGAGAACGGCGATGAGATTTCCAAGGGAGATGTGGGCACCTACTACGTCTTGGATTCGCCCGATGATACTGCTGCCAGCTCTCAACGGACGCTGCATGTTCCCGTGCATGGGGTTCGTCCGGGCGCCACGGTGCTGATGACGGTCACACGCCAAGAGACGGGAGGTGTGTTGCGATGGTCGTTTGAGAAGTATCTCTTCTCCAGTTCCATTCCCGTTGCCCGTGCCGAATATCATCTCGTCGGCATCACGAATGTAAAGGTGCATCCTTCCGAAGGAGTTCAACGGGCGAAGACGGAGGGCGCTTTGCGTTTCTGGATCGAAGAGCCTCAGCCGTATCGGTACGAGCCCCTACAGGGGGAGGCGAGCGGCTTTCTGCCGCACGTGGTTCTCTCTGACGCGCGCGATGAGTGGCGAAGCCTCGCACTCAGTTACCTCGAAGACCTCGAACCTCGCTTGGTCCTGGACACCAGTCTCCAGGACGTCGTGAAGAGCCGGTTGGCGGGAGTCGAGGGCCGAACCCGGCGGGTCGCGGAACTCTGGAGCCATGTTCGTGACCTTCTGACCTACCAGGCCATTGAATTTGGTCGCCGCGCTCGTGATCCGAAGCCCGTTGCCGAAACCGTGCAGACTCGACTGGGAGACTGCAAGGACCACTCGCTCCTGTTGTACCAGCTCCTGCGTCACGCCGGCTTCAACGCGCATCTGGCGTTGGTCTCCTTCGAGAGCGAAGTCGACCCCGGCTTTCCGAGCCTCGACCAGTTCGATCACATGATCGTGCGCTGCGATGATTGTGGCCCCTATCGCTGGTTGGATGCGACCGGCAAGAACGGAGATCTCGGAGAGGGCGTGCCTCTCTATCTGGCAGCGCGAAACGCACTTGTGCTCGACCCCGAAGGGGCGTCGCTTCAGAGAATTCCCGACTACGGCGACGAGCGGCACCAGGCCCAAATCGATCGCACGGCCGCGGTGCAATCGGATGGCTCGGTGCTTATCGACGAGAGCTTGGAGTTCCGCGGCTACCCCGCAGCCATGTTGCGGGGACAGCTGAAACGTTCAGAGCGAGCGGTCTGGCCCCAGATCCTGCAGCAGTGGTACCTGCCCGGTGCGAACGGTCTGAGCGTTGTGAAGGTCGACGGGCTCAAGGACAGTTTGGAGCCGGTGTCGATCGCGGTTCGATACTCCGTGCGGCGTCAGTTCTCCCCGTCCGGCGATCTTCTCATTGGGCATCTTCCGGCGTTGTGGGAAGCGACCCTGATGGAGCCGAATCCGGTGGAGTCGAGGCTCACTCCCTTCCAGCTCGAGTTTCCGCTCGTGATGACATCGCGGGTGCGAGTCACCTCGCCGTCCGGTTATCAGTTGCAGAAAGCTCCCGCGGCCAGCGAAGAAGAGGGCGAGTTCTCGGCCTGGCGATCTTCTCCCTCCGCGAAGAAAGAGGGATTCCAATTGGAAACGCGGATTCGTCGCCATCAAGGGAAGTTCAGCGCTGACGAATACGGAAGCTATGTCGATGAAATCCGAGGGGCGCTCGGCCATCTGCGGCCGACCCTGCAGTTCAATCAGCAGCCTTAGCCGCGCGATTTTTCGCGCCGGTTCGCCTCGCAAGTTGAACGATTCAGCGACTCGCTACTTCAATCGCACGAAGGCCTCGCGGCAAGTGCCGCCGGGTGCTGATCAGTAGCCCACTGCCGGCCGCGAGTTCGACGTTGACGAGGCGCGGGTCGGCGAGCAAGGCATTCCGAACCGTCGCCAGCGACTGACGAAGTCTCTCGTCTTCGTGCTGGGCGAGATCCATATCGTCGACGAGCAGCACGCCCCCCGGACGAAGCGCCCCGATCGACCCTTCCAGGTTGGTCAACTTGCCGCCCGGGGCATCGGCGAAGATCAGGTCGAAGGTACCCAAGGCGTCGACGCGCTCGGCCCCGTCGCCCAGCTCGAACTGAACGAAGGCCGGCCAACCCGCACTTCGGCAGAGGGTCTGGATCTCGGAATCGAGGTCGACCGTCGTGACCTGCACGTCTTCGCGTTCGCCAAGTCCTTCGATCAACCAAGCGAGGCCTACACCCGCTCCGGTACCGAGTCGCCAGGGGGTTGCCCCGTTGACGCTCAGCCCTCGAGTTCACCTGGGGATTTGCCAACTCATCCCCTGATCGGACCCAGAAACCCCCGTTGGAACTCCTATCCTCGGATTCTCGAATCGGCGTTAGGGCACGAGCCAGTGCCCGACCGCCAGGCTCGCGAAGCCCAGATGCCAAAGCAGGACTGCGTAGTAGGCGAGGAATGCGACGAAGATCGCGACCACCGCGAGCGGCCGGCTGCGATGCCGCCAGAGCAGTGCGGAACCAAGGCCCACCAACCCGAGCTTGGCGAGCGTGAAGGCCAGGGGCGATTCGTGAACGAGCTGGCGAAGCAGCGGGTTCGCCTCCTCCGCAACGCCGCTGAAGATCCAGGTCAGCGTGAACATGGCGTCGAGCAGGTTCAGCACCAGAACAGCCGCCACGACGCCTCGCAGCCACACAAAGTGCTGGGCGGAGCCGATTGCGGGGGGAGAGGCGGCCATCCGAACTTGGTTCGACTGCTTGGCTCCGGAACTTGACGGGGCATGGCAGGCCGTAAATCTTTGAAAAACCAAGGGAAAAATATAGTGGTCGACAGACACTATCCTAGTGGTATCCTATCCACTATGGCTTTCCTGACTCGGCGCCCGAGCGGACGCTTTGAGATCCGCGAGGCAGTCCACACCAACCGCGGGCCGCGATCCCGCACGCTGGGCAGCTTCCGGGGATCGCTCACGCGCGAGGTCTTGGACGCGGCCGAAGCCAAGGCGTCCCGACCTTTCGATCGCGGGCTCCTGATCGGGAAGGCCAAGGCCCTCGACATCGCTGTGCCACAGGATCGGGCCGATGCGGCCGGTCGGGCGCTGCTAGCGCGCCTTCGAGCGGGTGCGCCGATCGATCCGCGGCTCGCAGCGCTCCTACGCCAGGCGCTCGAGCGGCTTCCGAGGACGGAGGAGCCCTTCGAGCTCGACGAAGTGGCCGAATGGATCGGCGCCAGCGAGGTCGAGCGCGGCCGGGCGCTGCGCGACGTGCTCCGGCTCTACGACGCCATTGCAAGATCGCGGGAGTCCGTGCGAGAACACCCTCCGGCTCGTCTGCCGCGCTTCGATTCGAGTGCCAGAGCAGCGTCGTGACGGAGACTCTCGACGCCAAGGTGGTCACGCTAGAGCGGGCTTTCCGCGCGGCGTCCATCCCTCACGCGTTCGGCGGTGCGATCGCGCTCGCCTACTACGCCACACCGCGTGGCACCCACGACGTGGACGTGAACCTGTTCGTACCGACCGAGGACGCGAAGCACGTCTTCACAGTGCTCGAACAGCTCGGGGTCGACCGGATCGGCGACACCCAACGCGAGACGCTCGAGCGTGACGGACAGGTCCGGCTCCGCTGGAACGGGACGCCACTCGATCTCTTTTTCTCGTACGATGCGCTGCACGAGGCCTGCAAGGAACGCCGAAGAGAGGTCGCGTTCCCAGGGCACCCCATCACGATCCTGAGCGGCGAAGACCTCGCGATCTTCAAGGTGCTCTTCGACCGGAGCAAAGACTGGCAGGACCTGGCGGAGCTCTTTTTCGCCCAGGGCGAACGCTTCGACCGGGCGTATTCGCTTGGCTGGCTCGAACAGATCCTCGCTCCAGAGGACGAACGGCTCGCCCGCTTCCGCACCCTGTCCTCTTCGACGACCTGACGCGTATCGGCTGACGATCAGAAACTCCTCGCCGTTCCAACGGATCAGCGAGTCAGAACCCGGGCACACCAATAAGCGTGGCGATCGTCCACGCGCTTGAAGTGACCGACATCGACGAGTCGAACACCAGCGACACGTTCTTCGCCGCCGGGTCCCTTCCGCGAGAGGGGCGCACCGGTGGCGAGGCGCCCGAGTTTCCCCCGAAGGGACTGATCAAGTCATCCCCCTCGCCGACACGAACCTCAATTGGTTCAGCCGATCCCCCTGGGGAATCAACCATCGGCTCACCGGGGAGAGTCCGCTACGGTCTCGCGCCGACGGCTAGTCGCCCTGGCGGCTGGCCGTTCGTCATTCCCCCCGTCGTCGATCCCCGTTCCCGAATCCCAACCCGATTCTCGACTTCGACTCCCAGCAGGACACCACGACCGCGATGATCTCGCTCTCCAATCTCTGCAAGTACTTCGGCGATCAGCTGCTCTTCGAGAACGTCTCGATGCAGTTCAATCCCGGCGAGCGGTACGGCATCGTGGGCGCGAACGGTTGCGGCAAGTCGACCCTGCTCAAGATCCTGAGCGGCGAGGACACGGCGAGCGACGGCGAGATCTCGATCCCGAAGCGCGCGCGGCTCGGGGTGCTGGAGCAGGACCACTTCCAATACGAGGATGAGCGCATCCTCGACGTGGTGATGATGGGCAACCGTGCCCTGTGGGATGCCATCGCCGAGAAGGAGCGCATCCTCGCCAACGCCGAGGAGCACTTCGACGGCGACCGTTATGCCGAGTTAGAAGACCTGATCGTTCAGTCGGATGGCTATGGCCTCGAGGCGCGCGCGGGCGAGATCCTCGAGGGGCTTGGGATCGCGACGGCGGTTCACGAGCAGCCGCTTTCGACGTTGTCCGGCGGCTTCAAGCTGCGGGTACTGCTGGCCCAGGTGCTGGCCTCGGAACCCGACGTGCTGGTGCTCGACGAACCGACCAACCACCTCGACATTGTTTCGATCCGTTGGCTCGAAGAGTTTCTTGCGGATTTCAAGGGCGTCGCGCTGGTCGTCTCCCATGACCACCGCTTCCTCGACACCGTGGCCACGACCATCCTCGATGTCGACTACTCGACCATCAAGGCCTACCCCGGCAACTACGCGCACTTCGTCGTTGCTAAACGCGAAGAGCGAGAACGCCGCGAGAAAGAGATTGCCAAGCGCGAATCCAAGATCGCCGATCACAAGGCTTTCGTGGAGCGCTTTCGGGCGAAGGCCACCAAGGCGCGGCAGGCCCAAAGCAAGCTGAAGGCGATCGAGCGAATCGACATTGAGAAGCTCCCGGAGAGTTCCAGGCGCTATCCGCGCTTTCGATTCCAAGCCCAGCGCCAAAGCGGTCGCCAAGTGCTGCAGCTACGGGAGATCGCCAAGAGCTACGCCGACAACAAGGTGCTCGACGACGTCTCACTGATCGTGAATCGTGGCGATCGGATCGCGATCATCGGGCCGAACGGTATCGGCAAGTCGACGCTGCTGAAGGTCGTGATGGATGAGGTCGACCCCGATTCCGGCAGCGTGGAGTGGGGTTACGAAACCCATCCCGGCTACGTCGCCCAGGATCAGAAGGCTCAGATCGGCGCGCGCAACCAGCCCATCGAATCCTGGCTCGCCAATCAATGTCCCGGCGAGAGCATCGGGTTCGTCAAGGGACAGCTCGCAGCGGTGTTGTTCTCCGGTGACGAGACGAAGAAGAAGCTGTCGGCTCTCTCTGGTGGAGAGGCCGCGCGACTGATGTTCTCCAAGCAAGCCGTCGGCAAGCCGAATGTTCTGTTGCTCGATGAGCCCACCAACCACCTCGATTTGCCCGCCATCGAGTGGCTCGAAAAAGAGCTTGCCAAAACCCGGGCAGCCCTCGTCCTGATCAGTCACGACCGTGCTTTTCTACGCGCACTGACCACGAAAACCGTGTGGATCGACCGTGGCAAATCGCGCGAACTGAACCAGGGTTTTGGTGCGTTCGAAGAATGGCGCGATACCGTTTTTGAGCAGGAACAGCTTGAGCGCCACAAGCTTGACCGCAAAATCGCTCGCGAACTGGAATGGATGCACGACGGTGGGGTCACGGCCCGGCGCAAGCGCATCCTGCGTCGCGTTGCCGAA
>JAVJHY012001238.1:0-29785 GCA_035593235.1 Phascolosoma agassizii
GCCATCATCTTCCTATTCGGCGACCTCCTCCGGCTGCCCGATCAGGCGCTGAACCTCTCCCCCATCCGCCACGTCACACATCTCCCCGGCGGCGACCAGAACTGGCTTTCCGTCGTCGTCCTCTGCGAAGTCGCGTTGGCGACCGGTTCCATCGGCATCGCCCTCTTCACCCGCCGCGACCTCGGCACCGCCTAGCTCCTACAGCCCGGCCTCCCCCACCCTCGGTCCAACTGCCAAGGGCGGCGCGAGGTTCCTCAATCCGAGCTGAGAGACGCAGCCAATGCCATCATGGTCGTGACGATCATCGGGTGCTCGAGTGGCGGTTCGGTTACCGTGGCCAAGTGTCGCGACCAACGATGATCCACATCCTGTCGAAGGAAGGCTCCGCCGGTGAGGCTAACGCCGTAGCAGCCGCTGTCCAAGCCGAGGGCATCTCGGTCACCAACATCCGGACCAAGGACGGCGTCGAGGTCGGCCGCCTACTGAAGCAGAAGCTCGACGAGATCCAGCATCTGGTGATCGTTGGAGGCGACGGGCTAATCCACCTGGCCGCTCAGGTGAGGTCCGAAAGCGGCAAGCCGATCGGGATCGTTCCCGCCGGAACCGGCAACGACATCGCCCGTGGCTTGGGGCTGACGAGGCAACGTCTTGATGGCTTGGTCCCCGCCGTAAAACGTGCGCTCGAGACTGCCACACCAATGGATCTGATCAAAGTCGGCGACACCTGGGCAGTGAGCGTGGTCACGGCGGGCTTCTCAGGACGAGTGAATTGTCGCGCCAACCAATCGAGTCTGCCGATCGGTCGATTCAAATACACCGCAGCGACGTTGCGGGAACTGATGTCGTTGGATCCCTGCCGAATAGTGATGACCTGCGCAGATGGTCGACCCGAGGACGAGTCCACCTTGCTGATAGCGATTGGAAACACAAGTTACTTTGGCGGAGGGATGGCGATCTGCCCCAAGGCCGATCCGGTCGATGGCAACGTCCATGTCGTCACAGTCGCCCCAGTTCCTGTTCGGACTTTCGCCCGGGTCTTGCCAAGAGCCTTCAACGGCAGTCACCTGCGACATCGAGCGGTGTGGGACATGATCACCCCGGAACTGAAGGTCGAAACCGATGTGAAGCTATGGGCAGACGGCGAGCCGCTCGACTGCGATGCATCTTCCGGTATTGCAATCACCTGCATCCCCACAGCGTTACTCGTCGCAGGCTTCAGGCCGACCTGAACGGTGACGTTCGTAACTGAGCTTGTCAGACTCATCGGTTGACGAAACGATCCGAGCGCCTTCCACCGGGCAACTGACGCCCGCTGATCCTTGTCGGCACGATACGGAGATAGTGGCTCTTGGTGCCACCCACCCAGGGTTCAACCAGAAGCCGCTCAAGCTCCACCAGCTCCTCGGGCTCCGTCACCTCCATCGCCGTTCCACCAACTACAACACTCCACCCAGTGTGATGGAGGTCGTCCAAGGCATCGACTTCGAACGCCACCCCTCGACCCACGGTTGCCGCGGCGAGCTTGAGCCCCGGAGCTGTTCGCAGAACAAGGGTCTCCTCCTCGATGCGATAGTTCACCGGGAAGATGTCCGGTCCATCGTCGATCCAGACCACTAGTCGACCAACGTTCTTTTGAGCCAGCAACTGCCAGCACCGATCCTCCGACAACGTCTCGAACTCAACCTGTCGCTTGGCGGCCATTGTTCGATTGTGACAGGTCCAGCACCGATCGACCACAGCCAGTCGCCCGATCCACCACCTCACAAGTCAACCACGTCGATATCGAGGGCGCGGACGCCATAGCAGTTGGGACGAAGGTCCACGGCGACCGATCGATTGTGTTCGTACTGTTGGCTGGGGAAGGCGAACGCAGGAGTCGTCGAGCCCCTGACGAGATACGGAGACACCTGTGGTCGCGAAACCGAAAAATTCGTGATTCTTGGTGGTGGGACCGGAGGGACGTTGGTCGCCAACCGGTTGCGTAAGAAGTTCGCCCAGTCCGAACTTGTTATCGACGTGATCGATCAGGACAACCAGCACGTCTACCAACCCGGTCTGTTGTTCATTCCATTCGGTTTGGCTGATCCAGAAGAGATCGTCCGGCCTCGAGAGCGTGTTCACCTTCTACGACATGGAGGGTGCGGGTGCGTTGGCTGAAAAGCTTGCAACGTTCGACTCTGGACGGCTGGTCATCAACATCGTCGACATGCCAATCAAGTGCCCGGTTGCTCCTCTGGAGTTCGCATTCTTGGCCGACTGGTACTTCACCGAACGTGGAGTCAGGGATGACGTCACGATCACCTATGTGACTCCGCTAGATGGCGCCTAACTACGACACCGAGCCACTCCCCGGTCACTACCCGGGGCCGGTCGGTCTGCCGCTCCTGAAGGAGTCCCGCATGAACCACCTCGGCAAGCTCCTGTTCCAGTCGTTCTACTGGCACGGCCTGCTCCCTGGCCGCGACATCCCGGGCCTTGGCCCAGACATGCCGACGAACGGCAAACGTTTCGTCAACGCCGCACGGCAATGGCTACCTCACGAAAAGGACAGCTAACAATGATGACCGAATTCGATGGCACAGAGGTCGAGGTGAACGAAGAAGGCTTCTTCGTCGACCCGTCGCGGTGGACCGAGGCGATGGCTCCCGAACTCGCCGAGCAATGGGATGTGCCCACGCCTCTCACTGAGCAGCACTGGCTAGTACTGCACTTCATGCGCAAGGAGTACTTCGAGAAGGGCACCGACGACCAATCACAGAACAAACCGAGGACATCATCATGACCACAGTCGAGCAAGCAGCGAAATCAGAAGAGGGCACACAGACGAAGGCAGCGATCGAGAAGGTTTCGATCATCATTTCGAAGGGCTCGCTCGAGGAGATCTACCCCGGTCTGATCATGGCCAATGGAGCTCGCGCTGAAGGCATCGAAGCCAATCTCTTCTTCACGTTCTTCGGCCTCGACGGCATCCACAAGAACCGCCACGATCACATCAAGGTCGCAACAGTAGGCAACCCCGGTCTCCATATCCCCACCTGGGCCGGTGGCCTACCAGGCGTGTCCACGCTTGTCACCAAATACATGGAACACCAAATCGAAGAACTCGACTTCCCAGGGATACCAGAATTCATCGAGATGATCTCCGACACCGGAGCCGGCCTCTACGCATGCCTCGCATCAGTCGACCTGTTCGGGATCAAACGAGACGAACTCATCGACCAGGTCGACGATGTCATCACCGTCGGCGAGTTCTACGAGATGGCAGCCGGAGGCCACATCATCTTCACCTGACTTGGCTTCGTCGCTCACCCGAAAAAGGTTGGCACCGTTGGTGGAACCACGGCGCTTCGGTCAGGTAGCGGCGGCCACGCGAGATCCAGGTCACGGTCCCGTACTGTTTGGGTCTCAGACTTGAACGCCGATCTCGGGTGACAGTGAGTAGTCAGACCCGAGAGCCAACCGGTCCCCGCTCCAGAAACGGCCCGGGTCGTACCAATTCGGTGGTTTGTCGCCGCCAAGCAGGCCGAGGCGTTGATAGGTAACGGCGATCAGCGTGATTGACAGGACTGTTGGTCGCAACTCGGACAAAGCGATCGTTGGCCTTGGTGCCCCTGAAGAGCCAGATATCGCCAGTCGATGCGAGATCCATTGCAGAGTGGAGAGTGATCGACGACCGGTCCAAGGGGAACTATTGTATCCCGAGGTGAGACTCTGGAAGGTACTCGGCCTGGCTGGCGCGGCAGGCGTGGCGGCAACAGGGATCACTCTGGCCCGCCGGCGGCAGTTGCGAAATTACGACGCCGATGAACTGCGGAGTGAGCTCCACAAACGGCTCGCCGACGCGTCGCAAAATAGGCCGTGCTGTGATCGCGAACCGCTCAGCGACCGAGCCGTCATCGACAACAGCACCGGTGAACCGGTACCACTCGACGAGCCACGAGAGTAGGCATCGCGAACCCTCCCCCAGCGCAACAAGTCTCCACCACCTGTTCCTATCCAGCTCGAAAACCTAGTCGTCTTGAAGTTCGTGCAGGATGGCAGAATCACTGCATCAATCTGGCAGTTATGTAGACCTGCGCGTACCGCCTGTCATTCTGCTCACTATTGAGTCATGTTGGTGAAGATCGATCAAGAGGTGACTGAGATGCTCGACTATGAACTCGCCAATCGATATCGAAGCGACGAGGGCCGTGTGCTGCTCAGCGGTGTGCAAGCGTTGGCTCGACTGCCGATCGAGCAGCTGCGGCGAGATGCCGCTGTCGGGCTCGACACCGCGGCCTTCTTGTCTGGCTATCCGGGCTCACCCCTCGGCGGGTTCGACCAGGAGATGCAGAGGGCAATCCGCCTCGTCGCGGACCTTCCGATCGTTCATCAGCCGGCGCTTAACGAGGAGCTCGGGGCGACATCGGTGATGGGTTCCCAGCTGGCGGCATCGCGGCCCGACGCGCTTCGCGATGGCGTCGTCGGTTTTTGGTACGGCAAGGCTCCCGGCCTCGACCGTGCAGGCGACGCGCTGCGTCATGCCGTGTTCGCCGGGACGAGCCGGCACGGAGGTGCAGTGGCGCTTGTTGGCGACGATCCGGCAGCGAAGAGTTCGACCATGCCGTCGTCCTCCGACGCCACACTCGTCGACCTGCATATGCCCGTCCTCTACCCCGGGACCGTCGCCGAGTGCGTCGAGCTCGGCCTCCACGCCGTCGCCATATCACGGGCCTCGGGTTTGTGGTCATCGATCAAGGTCGTCACCGCGGTGGCCGACGGTTCCGGCGTCGTCGAGCTTCCAGTTCTCGACACTCCACCCGTGATCCCGACCATCGAGGTCGACGGCGTGCCGTGGCAGTGTCAACCATCCGCCCAGTTCCTCGGACCCAGAATGCTCGAGGTAGAGCGCGAGTTCCGCGAGATCCGGCTCCCGCTGGCCAAGCAATACGGCGCTGAGAACGGTCTGAACCGAATCACCAGCGATGGCCCCGACGCATGGATCGGTCTCGTCGCAAGTGGTTTCACCTATTACGAGACCCTTGAAGCCTTGCGTCGCCTCGGCCTCGAAGGCGACGCTATTGGGCGGGCCGGGATACGGCTTCTCCATCTTCGCATGCCGGTACCCTTCGACGACGAAATCGTTCGACGGTTCGCCAGCGGTCTCGACGAGATCATGGTGATCGAGGAGAAGAATCCGACCCTCGAATTGTTGGTGCGCAACACGCTCTACGGCGGGCCCGATCAACCCGTCGTCGTCGGCAAAACCGACGAGCGATCGGGACCGCTTCTGCGAGCGTGGGGACAGCTCGACGCCGATGCGATCGCTTCGAGCCTACGGAGTCGACTCGATCGGCGCCTGGCCGACCGGCTTTCCCCTCCTCCCGAGCCCTCGAGGGAGAGGGCATTGATTCCGCTCACCGTGAATCGCTCCCCGTTCTTCTGTTCGGGCTGTCCGCACAATCACGGAACGAAGGTTCCCGAGGGAGCCGTGATGGCGTCCGGCACCGGTTGCCACGGCATGACCCTGTTGATGGAGCCCGAGCGAGTCGGTGAGGGCATCGGGCTCACCGCCATGGGCAACGAAGGTGCTCAGTGGATCGGCATGGCGCCCTTCGTCGAGACCGGACACATCTTCCAGAACTACGGCGACGGGACATACTTCCACTCCGGCCAGTTGGCGATCCAGTACTGCGTTGGCGTCGGCTCCAACATCACGTTCAAAATCCTGTACAACCACACCATCGCGATGACGGGCGGCCAGGACTCGGTCAGCTCGATCGGCGTTCCCGAGCTGGCCACCATCCTGCTGGAACAAGGCGTGTCCAAGGTCATGGTGACCGCAGACGATGTCGACCGGTACCGAGGGGTTTCGCTTCCAACCGACGTCGAGGTGCGACACCGAGACGACATCGTGGCGACCCAATCCGAGCTCTCGGCCATCAAGGGCGTGACGGTGCTGATTCACGACCAGGCCTGCGCCGCCGAGCTCCGACGGGGGCGACGACGGGGCACCGTCGAGACGCCGGATCGGCGAGTGGTGATCAACCATCGGATCTGCGAGGGGTGCGGTGACTGCGGCGACGTAAGCAGCTGTTTGTCGGTTCAGCCGATAGATACCGCCCTCGGCCGCAAGACGGCGATCGATCAGGCGTCGTGCAACTTTGACTTCTCGTGTCTAAAGGGCGACTGTCCAGCCTTTATGACGGTCGCCACCTCATCGACACCTTCCGGCGACCGCATCGTCTCCGCTCCGCCGGTGCCGTCTCCACCGCCGGCCAACGCGAACGTTGTGCGAATACGGCTTGCCGGCATCGGGGGGACCGGTGTGGTGACCGCAGCCCAAGTCTTGGCGACCGCGGCGCTGCTCGACGGCTGGGACATCCGTGGCCTCGACCAGACCGGCCTCAGCCAGAAGGCCGGCCCCGTGGTAAGCGATGTGCTTCTCAGCCGCGACGGTGCGGCCACGTCCAACCTTATCGGCGTTGGCCAGGCCGATCTCATCCTCGGCTTCGACGCCCTCGTCGCCTCGAGCGATCGTGCGATCGAGTGCGCCGGTTCCGCCACGGTGGTCATCGCGTCGACCCATGAGACGCCGACCGGCCAGCAGGTCCTCCATCCCGAAATCAGCGAGGCCGGGCTCACCCTGGCCCAGGCCAGGCAGCGCCTCGACGCGGCGACGACAGCCAGCGCCAATTGTCACGTCGACGCCGCACGGCTGACCGAGGCGATCACCGGCTCGAGCGCGGCGGCCAACGTCTTCCTTCTCGGTATTGCGGTCCAGGCCGGCCACATCCCTGTCAATATCGAATCAATACAGCGAGCCATCGATCTCAACGGCGTGTCCGTCGAGGCGAACTTGGCAGCCTTTGGCTGGGGTCGGGCGTTGGCTCATGATCCAGCGTCGGCCGAAGGCAAATTCGCAGTGGACCTCGCCCCGGAAACCCAGATGAAGGTTCCTCCCCTGCCCAAAAAGCTGCGCGTCTGCATCGAGGGGGAGTTCGCCGGGGAATTGGCCAGCGAGGTCGCCATGTTGGCCGCCGACCTCGTCGGCTTCCAGGACGCCGCCTATGCCACCCGATACCTGGACGCCGTGTCGAAGGCCGCCACCGCTGAACGAAACGCCGCAGGAAACCCCGGACCGTTTGCCATGGCCGTGGCTCGAAACCTCCACAAGCTCATGGCCTACAAGGACGAATACGAGGTCGCTCGACTCATGTTGTTGCCCGAGGCCCAGGCCCTCGCGGACACTATCGGGGGGAGCGGCGCATCGATTACCTGGCACCTCCACCCGCCGATACTCAAGGCCCTCGGACTCGATGACAAGATCAAACTCGGCCCCTGGGCTCGCCCTGCCATCAAGGCGCTTCAACGAGGCAAGCGACTTCGCGGTACGAAGCTCGATCCATTCGGTCGGACCGAGATGCGCAAGCTCGAACGCGATATGCCAGTGAACTATGAGGCAGCGATCGCGCAGTTGTGCGACCGGCTCAGAGCAAACAACATCGATGAGGCAATCGCCATCGCCTCACTCCCCGACCGGGTCCGCGGCTACGAACACCTCAAGGCGGCGCGAGCCGCTGCCTATCGCGATGAGCTCTCGGCCCGCCTCGGGACCTTCCGATAGTGCGCGACGAGGGCTCGCATCAATACGATTCCGACTCGACACGATCCAACCGATCGTGAATACCCTGGGCGCTGAGCCGCACATCGGTCAGCTCCGAGTCAACCGCTTGGGCATATCACCGGGGTAAGAGCAGTCGACGGCTTGTTCGCTCGATGAACACGCCGACGTCGTCACGCCCGCTCTGAGTTTTGCTCCAACCACCTCCTGCGGCGTCGCCCAGGGCGGTTGTCATCTACACTTACAGGTACTTTGTCTACACCAAGGGGGTCTCATCGAGTTCCTCGTTTTCCCCGACCTTGAGCATTTGGTCAGATCTATCGCCATCGACCGAACGGGACACTCGACACCGGCTTCGCAGGCGAGGGTTCGACCGACGAGGTGTGATACCCCGCGGCGATGTCGGGACCTACTACTCCGTCTTCACGGAGGTCATGAGGCCGAACGACCCCGGCGGCGTCGACCTACTCTTGAGGTGGAGCAACTCGGGGCCCGGCTCAGCCCTCCAGTTCGTGCGAGTAGCAGCGGATGGAACGGCCACGCCCGGCCCGCATTCGCTGTCGACCGACCTGGTGCATGCACACATCAGTGAGCCGTTGGTGGACGGTGATCGCTGGGAATTTTTGGTCACCTGGACCACCGTGCTGAACTCGACGCTCGTTGCGTCGAGCATCGTGCACCTCGATACAACGACCGGGTCGATGACAGTAGATCGGGATCTGCCGATCCTGCCAAGGGGCTATGTGAGCGGTGCCCACCTCGGCCGCAATAGCAACGGCGCCCTGTTCGTGTCTGTTGGCGGTGCCTACGTCGTGCTCCAAAGACGGCGGTCCCGATCCGTTGTCGGCAACCGGCATGCGGGAGAATGGGTGGGCATCTCCGAATCCGGCGACGGCATCTTCGGGGTCGAGGCATTGTCGACCGGGGAATTCATCGTCAGCCAGCGAGACGGCGTCTACGCCCTTCGGGGTGACTCGCCACCTGAACGCTTCGTCGTCGGTGGCTTGAGCGACCAGGTTCTGCGGCTGTATCGCTCCGTGCTCGGTCGAAACCCGGACGCCAGTGGCCTTGCCTACTGGGCCGGCCTGCGAGCCAGAGGCGCATCGATGACATACCTGGCATGGCTGTTTCCAGAAAGCGACGAGTACCAGGAGCGGTTCGGTGGTCTTGCGAACGAAGCATTTGTTCGCCAGCTCTACCAGTTCGTTCTAGGTCGTGAGCCAGACCAGCCGGGCCTCTACCATTGGGTCACGCAGCTTGACCTGGGGACCCTGGACCGAGCAACGCTGTTGACGTCCTTCGTGGATTCGCCGGAGAACATAGAGCGAACGAATACCCTTCCGCCGGACCCCGCTGAGGCCGAGCTGTACCGGCTCTATCGAGCAGTTTTCCTTCGCCCGCCGGACGTGGACGGCCATTGCTATTGGTCGAACGAGCGAAACGCCGGACTGTCCTTGGAGGACACAGCGGCAGCCTTTGTCTCATCGGCGGAATTCGTCGACCGGCATGGCGAGCTCGACGACCAGACCTCTGTCAACCGGTTGTATCTGAACGTCTTGGACCGCGAGGCCGATCAAGGCGGATTGGACTACTGGGTCGGGTTGCTCCAATCGGGTACAACCCGGGGCCGAGTCGTGCTTGGGTTCTCCGAGTCACCCGAGTTCAGCATTCTCACCGACACCGTTCCTCGGTAGCAAGTAGGCGTGACCTAGCGGAAGCTCGATATGTCCCGATGGTGTTGGCTGAAACTTGGATTCTGTGGTGCGGCGGCATAGCGTCTTCGATGTGAGTGGCGGTCTCGACGACCTTGACATCGTGCCTGTGGTGGAGGCGGTACGAAGACTGGTCGACGATTTCCTGGCGGACCGTGCGTCTGCACCAGCGGTCGGTGGAACAGCTGACGAAGAGCTGTTGGAGCGAGTGGCACGTCGACCCGGAGCCGGCCCAGGCAATCTCCCCGACGTCGTCGATGTGCTTGTCGCCGCGCTCGCACCGGGATTCGACACCGCGGGTGCAGGGTTTCTCTCGTATATCCCGACGGGTGCACTCCCGGTCTCCGGCCTCGGGGCTTACTTAGGAGCCACTACCAATCGCTTCACCGGCGCGAATCACGCTGCTCCGGCGGCGGTCGCAATGGAGCAGAGCGTGATCGACTGGATGGTCGACCTCTTCGACTTGCCCGATTCGGCCGGAGGTTCTCTGTTCTCGGGCGGCTCGATTGCCAACCTCACGGCGACCGTGGCGGCTCGGTCTCGCTTCGGCGAAGACTTCTCCGCTGGTGTGGTCTACACGTCAGAACACGCTCATCACTCGGTCGCGAAGGCTGCTCGGGTCGCTGGCATCGCAGCTGATCGGGTGCGGGCCGTGGCCACTGACGACCGGCTTCGCCTCGACTGCGATGTGCTCGAGCAGGCGGTCAACGACGACCGGGCCGCCGGACTCGAACCGATGCTGTTGGTAGCCACAGCCGGCACTACCGACACCGGAGCGGTCGATCCCCTCCTCGGGTGCGCCGAACTCGCTCGCCAAAACGGCTGCTGGTTTCACGTCGACGCCGCCTACGGCGGGTTCTTCCAACTCACGAAACGGGGGCGCGACCGGCTGCGTGGTATCGAGCTCGCCGACTCGATCACCGTCGACGCCCACAAGTCCCTTTTCTTGCCTTTCGGCATCGGCGGGTTGCTCGTGCGCGATACACAGACGCTTGTCGACGCCAACGAAGGGCGTGGGAGCTACATGCAAGACATTGCCGACGACTCGTTGCCGCAGTACTACACCATGGGCCCCGAACTCTCCCGCCCCAACCGCGGACTGCAGGTTTGGCTTCCACTTCACGTCCACGGTGTCGACGCTTTCCGCGTCGACCTCGACCGGATGCTCGATCTCGCCGAGACAACGGCCGCGGCCCTCGCGAAGGTGCCGGGCATCACGGTCACGTCAGCCGAATCGTTGTCCATCGTGACATTCGCCGCTGATGCCGGCGAAACAGCCACCCGGCGCATCTTTAACAGCCTGAACGCCTCCGGCGAGCTACACGTGTCAACCACAACGCTGGGCGACCGATCCGTGATCCGGGCCGCCTTCCTCAGTCAACGCACGACGGCGTCAGTTGCCGAACGACTCGTTCAGCTTGTCTCCGAGACCAACGCATCGGAATGACACTGACCAGCGTCAAGTCGCGCACACTCGTCTGTCCTGCCGCCGACTGACTCGAACGACATATTTGCTGCGTTGTTGATGGACTGGGTCGCGAGGATGTGGCGGAGCGATTCGGGCGCAGGCGGCGACGGTGCGTGCGATGCTGAATCGGTTGAGCACGCGGCCTTGGTTCGAGATGAGCCGGCCGGTGTCGTCTGGCCCCGCCCGCTCAGGCCGGTTTCGGTGGGCCACTACCGTCCGGCCCGAGCACCTCGCCTGTCTGGGGCGGGGCCAGTTACGAGATCAGTGCCCTGAGGCAAATCACTGCGACCACCGCCGCACCCAGCAGCTTGCCGGGCGAGAGTCGTAGGCCCCCCCTGTCGTACACCACCCTGCTGCCGGTGGTACTCCCACCCGTGCTAAGGATCAATAGGCCGATGATCGGGCCCAGGCTCAAGACCCATAACGGCGGCAACTCTAATCTAGCGGTGAGTGCCACAACCACGATGGCGACAATGACCGCGAATACTGCAGTGGCGGCCGGTATCACCGTCGTCGGTTTCGCGAAGGTGATGCTGGGCGAGACCTTAGTCGATGTCTTCGTGACGAAATAAACAGCTACAAGAGCCACAAACAATACGGCGGGTATAACAGGCATCTCCTGCAGCTTTGTTGGTGCAGCGGCCACATGCAAAATATTCTTATGTGATATCTACAGGTGCTTCGGATCTGAGGGCGACTGACCGCTGGTTGAGGATTCTTGGCGTCGCCTCAACCCAGACCGAGTTTAGAGAAACTCGTTGTTTCTAGCGGGTTTTACGTGGGGCTAACAGGAGTTGAACCTGTGACCTCACCCTGTCAGGACCGTGCACCCCGCCCGCACACGTCCGGGAACGTCCGCAGCACCAGTCAGACAGTCCGTAGACGTCCGCCGCCGTCCGTGTGGAATCGCCTGTGTCGGCTCCCAGAACGGCTCCCTTCGACCCCAAATCGTTCTGGCGCCGAAAGCTATTGCGCTGGCTGCTCTGGTTCCCACTCCCAGATCGACAAAGCGACCGGTACGACGATCGATGGCTCGTTCTCGTCTACCTTTGCAATGGTGTCGAACGACTCGACTTTCCTGGCCTGATCGGCTCTATGCCGCCGTCGGTCGAGACCGATCACCTCTAATACGTCGAACGCGTCGGCGAGATGGTCGAGCAGCGCGTCGGTCAAGTCGTAGCGGACGAAGTCGTCGACTGAATATCGGCCCCGGCTTCAAGATCACGCTCCGATGACAACTGGAGCCGGACATCAGCCTTAAGCCACAAACGTGCCTGGCACGGCTTGGGAGATCCTCCTGTTAGCGACCTTGGCATCAACTCCGTCACAGTGACCCCACCCCTGTCGGGACGGCACGACATTTCGGTGAGGTGACGTAGGGAGGTCACTAGGCCAACCGTGCGGCCACACGCGCCTGGCTTTCGGCGGTATCAGTCTGCGGCGGTTCCGATCTCTCGCCCCGGCGGTCTTGCTAAACGCCTTACTTCGTCAACGCCCCCACTTGCACCTCAGCTTCGACTTGTCCGATGGCTGGGCCGGGCGATCGATTGGTACCGTAAGCTCGTTCGCCAATTCTCGCTCTTCACTGATGTAGATAGTCACTACGTCGGGCGACTCGACCGGGTCGGCGAACAGCGAGATGTGGCAGCGCCCACCGTCGACCGTCACAAAGCGGGACTCGCGCTCGTCGAGCAGATCGCCGATACGTAGTCTCCCGCTTGGCGTCTCGATGGTCCCGGTCCAACGGGCTCCGAGGGGAGGGGCGGTCGACCACTCGGCCACCCGCACCAGTACGGGTCCATGTTGTTCGTGACAGGTCTGCAGGTACGCGAAGAAGCGGTCAACGAACGGTTCACTCACCGGACACCATTCGTCGTCCGAGGTTCGAGCCGGATCATCGTCACCGATGTAAAGCACACCCCATGGCAGCTCCACTCGCATGTCGTTAGCCGATGGCACGGCGGTACCAGGGTCGCCTCATGGTTTCCTCAACGCCCACAAGCTCGGGTAGCACGAGCAGCACCAGCGTCGGCCGATGCTCCTTCGAGGTCTGATTGGTGAACACTCGACCTGAGCATGCTGCTCTGAGGGACAGACAGAAAATCGGTTCCTCGGTCGATGAGGCAATGAACGCTGACCGACAACCGAGTTCAAACCTTCCAGCGTCAATCAATTCTTCATCGTCTATCAGGTTTTTCGTGATGAGGAGTTCGGCTCCTTCGACGCAGAAGCACTCCAGGCCTGTGCTCGTCGCTACGACCGGCGTGGCCTCATGGTCACCGACAACGTCGTCGATGTTTGCGCCGTCACAGGCGAGGTAGAACCATCCCGCCGCGAACCGTTCATCTAGCTGTACCGCAAAGTCGTCCACAGCGCTGCCCTTAGAAGAAGTTCTTGATCCGGCCGAAGATACTACTGTTTCGGCGGGCGAGCTCCTTCTTTGCCGCAGCGACCCCCGAGGACACACCACCGGCCACTACCACGCCGGCACAAGCACCCGCTGTGGCGACGATACAACCGACCGCTATTGAAGCCCCGAGCTGAGAACAGGTTCGGCATCATCTCGTCCGGCGAGGCGAAACGGCCGACAGTCGGATCGTAGAAGCGAGCACCGAACTCCAGCAGCCCAGAAACCGAACCACCCGGTTCGGTCGGCATCGACGCTTCGACGGCCACTCCGAAGGGTGAGAGACGTCGAGTCGTTTGACCGCACCCCTGCACGGGCAGAACCTGCCCATCAATCCACCCGGCGAAGCGGCAACCCGTGCACCAAACCCGTTCGCAGACATCCGTCCGCATTCATCAACTCCGCCAAGGATTGTCAAGTTCTGATAGGTGGCCAACAATGGCTCCCAGATGGCTCCCATCACCGAGACGATCAGATCGACGTAGCTTCCGATACATAAAAACCCGCCGAAGGCTTGCCGACTTCTAGCGGGTTTACGTGGGGCTAACAGGAGTTGAACCTGTGACCTCACCCCTATCAGGACCGTGCACCATGCCCGCACACATCCGCCAACGTCCGGAGCACCAGACGAACAGTCCGCCAGCGTCTGCCGCCGTCCGTACGGAGTCGCCTTTGTCGGCTCCCAGAAAGGCTCCCCACCCACCGCTATGGCGTACGAACCCCGACTACGGCGAAGTTGGCATTGCGCCAGGCTGATCTCGCAGCGGGTGCACCAGTGTTTCTCCGGATGCGTAGCGAGCCCGAGCTGGTGGTGTCGGGCGATCAGGGACTCGGGTCTGATCTAGGGAACTCCCCGAGGACTGGCGAATCGAATACAACTATCGACCCCGGTCCGACCCACACAGCAGAAACCCACCAATTATCACGCAATCCCCTCAGCGCAGCCGACCAAGCTTCTTATCGGGCACATCGCCAAGTCCTTTATGGGAGCCGCGGCAGCCGTGGTGACAATCCGGCGCGTGCGTTCACAGCCCGAGCAGCACGTACCAGCGTCCGATAGTGGCCAAACGTGACCTGCCCGGGCGAACGCCTGTCGGCTACTTCTTTGGCGCAGCCTTCTTCTTGGCTGCTGGCCGCTTTTTTCGCGCAACCTTCTTGGCAGGCGCTTCCTTGGTAGCCAGCTTGGCTTCGAGTGAGGAACGAGCAGCAATCATGTCTTCCACCTCAGTCGATTTGGCTTCCACAGAGTCAACGCCATCTCCGCCGAACCGCATAGGTGGCGGTGATTGCGGTTCGACCCATTCGGCACCGGTTGCTGCAAAGAGGTTGGCAATCTCCTCGATATGCAGGTCGACCAGATGCCACAGATCCGGAACCAGATAGCGATCCGAGATCAGTCCGAAGTCGAGCCGATCCTTATAGCTGTGCACCGTGATGTTCAGACCAACACCGTCGGTGATGGTCGACACCGGGATGTAGGCGTCGAGCTTCGCCCCAGCGAAATAGAGATCCTCGCGAGGACCTGGCACGTTCGAGATCACCACGTTGATTGGCGAATTCACACGGTCGGCCAACTTGAGTCGAGACACGAGCCTGATAGCGGACGCTGCAACGACCGGCGAAGTCAGATCAGTTGCCTCGGAAATCGCATCAGCTGGCATCAGATCGAACTGGCCCTTCGCAACATTCATAGCCTCGCGACAAAGCGCGACCCGTTCGACAGGATCGTCGCAGTTCGTTGGCAGGTCGGCCACGATGCCAGACACCCGGTTGGTCCACGGATCTGCTTCTTCGCCGGTCCGAATAGACACGGGCACCATCGCCCGGAGCGAGCCTTCGGGAAGCGCGTCGTGCTCGAGCAGGTAGCTGCGAAGCGCTCCTGTACAGATAGCCATAACCACATCGTTTAGCGTGCCGCCGGTGACGTCCTTGAGACGCTTGAGGTTGGCCAGCGATGCGGAACGCATGGCGAAACGACGGTGCGGCGATATCGACTTGTTCCATGGAGTCGGTGGTGCCGGTGACACCGGCAGGCTCACTGCCTTGCGGCGATCGCTACTCGGATTGGTCATCTTTGCCAGTGCACCAACACCATCGCGAGCGCGAACAGCAACATCGCTCACGCTCTTGATGCCCGCGGCATCAGCCGCGTCACGCATGACGCCGAGCCCCAAGCGCACACCTCTCACCGGGTTCATCACCAGGTTCCGTGTGGCGCGTTGCAACATCTCACCCTGGCTCGGCGGCTCTTCACCCGTCCATGGTGTTGGTTCATAGGCGTACTCAGCGTCGGGCGTGAGATCGGTAAACATCCGCAGCATGATCACGCCGGACGCACCATCGATCGTTGCGTGGTGCGTCTTCTGCAGTAGCGCCCAGCGGCCGTCGGCCAAACCCTCGATCACGTAGGCTTCCCACAGCGGGCGCGAGCGGTCCATTTTGCGGCCGACGATGCGAGCGACTTGCTCGGTGAGCTGGTCGGCTGCCCCCGGTGGTGCGAGGCCGATATGGCGCACATGAAAGTCAAGGTCGAACTCGTTGTCCTCGACCCAATATGGCCGATCGAGCTCGAGTGGGACCTCGACCACCTTGCGCCGCAGTGGTTCAAGATGCCCCACCATGATGTCCAACCGATTCCGCACCTCGGTGAACGGTTCGAAATCGGGTGATGGCCGCTGATAGATGCTTAGCCCGTTGACATGGCCATAAGAGTTCGGGGTTTCCATGAGCAGGAAGCTCACGTCGACTCCTGTTAGTTGCTTCATGATGTCCCTCGCCTTGCGTGGAACCATCATGGCTCAGAAATCGCGGGCCCGTCATCCTCGTACGCTGCTAACCATTGTGATTGAGGATTTACGTGCAGATGACCGAGGAGCAGGCGCGCCACGCCGGGCACGCCGACCCTGATCCGCGAGTCGATCGAGGGCTCGACTGGCGACTGACCGCTCCGAGGGCTGCTAGCCCGATCGATAGCCGCACTCCTACCGGTCAGACATGAGCGCACGAGCTCGGTTGACGGCGTTCGAGGGCCATGCGGTCTTCATCGAGACTGTGCCAGCAGAGTTGGTTGTAGTGGTGAGGGAATCTGATTCTGAGGAATGCGTGCTCCCACCCGACGTCGAAGTACATGAGGCTTTCGATATCGGCAGGTTCCGCTAAGTTTCGACGTTTCAGCCTGGGGCCTGCTTCCCAGGCCAACGCTCAACGTGGTCACCCAAACGCTCAACATCTCTGCTTGACGACTACGCTTCCCGCACTGGCTGGGACATCAAACCCGAAGGTGCGTGCAAAGGCGAAGTGTGTATTCCGCTTCCCGATGGTTGCTCGGCCGCTCACGCCGCAGAGCGACTTGGAGCGGCAATTGTCGAAGACAGCGCCTCGGGCCGTGCGCACTTCTTCCTCATGTCCAACAAAACGCGAATGCCGGAACGATCAGAGTGAGATGACAGTTGTCTCTTCGTCGACGACCCCGCCTCGAATTCTCGCCCGGAACCGGAGGTACTCAGCGGTCAGACTGGCGATGAGGATAAGCGTTGACACGAGGACCACGTCTTTCGCGGCGCCGTCCCAGATGGCCACCAGCAGAGCAATCGCCGCTACGCCAATTGCGCGTTCGTAAAGATAGGTCCGCCAGCAGCGCCATGTCGCAACCGCCTGGGCGAGGAGGAAAAGGCCAACGGCGACGACGAAGAGTACGGCTACTACCGGTTCCATTGAGTCGTTGGGATTGTGGAATGCCTCTTCGAGCGACACGGCGTAGAAAACGATGCCCAAGATCATTGGGTAATGCAGGAGCGAATACACGTCACGGGCGAGTCGCCCAACCGAGTGCACGTCAGCTCGCCGCAGGGCTGTTTCCAACACTTCTTGCTGACGGTCGAAGTAGGCCCACCACATCGCGCAAACACCAGCGAGACCCACCCCGAGCAACAGCGCCAGCGACGAGTCGATCGGTGTTTCTTCGAGAGCTATTCCCACGGCGATGATGCCCTCTCCCAAGGCGATAATCAGGATCAACCCGTGCCGCTCGGCGAAGTGGCCAGCGTCCACTTTCCAGTCGGCCTGGCCCGCCGACATTGTTCCCACGAATTCGACTACGAGCGCTGCCAACCAGATCCATTGGAGCAAGTCACCACCCACGAACCCACCGACAACAACAATTGCGGTTGCGCTCAGTGATATGGGCAGATAGGTCACAACTGCCTTCAGCTCGTCGGGGTCGTGGCGGGTCCCGATCACGAACACCGCGGCAGCGACTACCCGCACGAAGAGGTAGCCCATCGCCAACCATTCGCTGTTGCCCTCGAATGCCGTCGGTACCGAAAACGCCATTCCGAATACGCCGAGCATCGAGACGAGCACAGCCACCCGGACAATGCGAGGCTCGAGATCGACGACGTTGCTCGTCCAGGTCCAGTTCGTCCACGCCCACCACATGAGCGCGAGCAGAAGGGCTCCGCGGAGTATGCCGCCCAGGGTGAGATCGTGGACGACAAGCGAGACGACCTGGGTGATGGCAAACACAAACACCAGGTCAAAAAAGAGCTCGAGAGGGTGGGCAGCCTTCTCCTTGAGTTCCTCCTCAAGTTCGGTTTCCAGATCCCCGATCCTGGTCTTCAGACCTTTGGTGAAACCTGCTGTTTCGTCAGACATGGGACCACCATAGGGGTCGCTTTGCACCTCTTGGTTCAACAGAAGTTGCCACCTGTGGCGGGTTCAGTTACGTGCAAGGTCGCAGATATGTTTCAACGGCGCTAGCAAGGTGGAGTGAAGACCCGCTCAGCTCCAATTCTCTTACTCACCTTCGTGAACGCGATTGGCGGCACCCTGCTCATTCCGGTGTTGCCCTTTGTCGTTCGCGACCTTGGCCGCTCGGATTTCGTGTTCGCTCTCCTCATCGCGGCCTACCCAGCGGCGCAGTTCTTTGCTGCCCCGGTGCTCGGGAGTATCGCCGACAACCGAGGCCGAAGGCCGGTTCTGTTGGTCAGCCAAGCCGGAACATTGGCGTCATGGGTCTTGTTCGGCGCAGCATGGTTCGCCGACGGGGACACCGCACTCATCCTCATCGCTATCTCACGAGTCGTCGATGGGCTGACTGGCGGGAATGCTTCTGTGGCCGCTGCCTATCTGGCCGATGTCACTGCTCCCGATGAACGGACCCGCATCTTCTCACTCCAAGGAGCAATAGCCGGCGTAGCCCTCATCATCGGACCAGCGCTCGGTGCCTTCACCGCCGTAACGTCCATTGGCTTCTTCGGCCCAGCACTTCTTGCCATGGCGATCTCGGCAGGAACACTCATCTGGATGATGATTTCGCTCGACGAATCCCTGACGGAGGAAAACCGCTCGCCATCGCTGGACATCAACCCGCTGCATCAGCTGAACTTGATCGGCCAGTTTCGTCACTTGTCCGGGCGTGGCCCGCTACTTCGCCTCTTCTCAACACAGGTGTTGTTCACGTTGACCTTCGGTGCATACACCACGATCGTCGTTCTCTGGTACGTCGACAGGCTCGGAGTCAGCGAAACAACTGCCGGGCTGCTGTTGCTCATGGTCGGCGTATTCCTCATCTTCAACGAACTCGTCACAGTCGGTTTCGCAGAATCGAAACTCGGTGACCTCGGGACCCTCGCCCTCGGCGTATGTCTGCTTCCCATCGGCTTCCTACTGGTCCGGCTCCCAACCACCATCCTGTGGTTCTTACCTGCAAGCTTCATTCTCAATGCCGGCATGGCGCTCGTGATGCCGACACTCCAATCGCTCATCACCCAGGTCGCCGACGACCGTGAAGAAGGCGCCGTCCAGGGCATAAACACGTCGATGGCTGCGGTCGCGTCCACAGCCGCACCCATAGCAGCGGGAGCGCTCTACGCGACGAGCGGAGGCGGAATCACTCTGTTAGTCATTGCTGCGGTAGCCACTATCACCGCAGTCGTCACGCTGATCAGTTATCCCCTACTCGCCCGCGCTACCGGCAGGGAAGAAGCTTCCCAATTCACACGAAAGCACGGTCCGGTATATGCCTTGGCCCACCGGTTTGGTGGCGGACACCGCTCGTTCGGTCTCGACCTCGACGAAGCCGACCAGGCCCACCACGGAATCGCCCGGAGACAAACCCCAACATCCAGCGGAAGTGCTGAGAGTTAGACGGCCTCCATGGCCCGCGCTGCTCCTCGCTCGTCGAGCATCCGGAGGATGCGTACCGCCCGCCACCCGCGACCGCAACCCGAGCATGAAAGCCCAACGCTCCCAGCTTCTGACCGCGGCGATCCTCGGCGTCAACATCACCCACCGCAACGACGACTCAAGAACTCGAGCACCAAGCCTAGTCAACGCGCTTCGCTCAGAGGTGAACTCCTGGACCGTTCCCCAATAGTTCGACACCCTGTCCCAGCCGGAGCTGCCGAGGCGCCACCCGCGCCAGAGGCCGCTCAGAATCGCGGCCGAAACGACACCCGGTCGCACCACATCACCGGCGAAGTGCCCTACCGATGTCTAGGTGGCTGTTGTCTCGTTGGCCTCGTGGGTCTTCAAGGTGTCTGTGATTACGCGGCATGCTGCGTGGATCTGGTTGGGTTGGGCTCGGCCCTTGGCGAGGGTGGCGATGCCGATGATTCATCGGCGGCTTGTCGTGGATGGCTCACATCGCCTTGGACCGTGCCTCGGGCTCCGCAACCCGACGGCAGCCGCGACCGTCATTGACAGCGATCGTGATAGCTGGCGGGCCATGCCACTAGGCCAGCAGACCGACGGAAACTGGTTCGGATCGCCTCGAGGAACGAAGACTTGATCTCGCCCTTGTTGGGCCAGACCTCGCCACTGGTTCCTCGATCGCCATCGTGACAACTACACGCACCGCCGTTCGAGAATTATGACGTCGAACTAGTCGGCAGCTACCAGATCGATCGCAAGCAGCTTGGCGAGTTCGACGAGGCCTCGATGAATTGGGACCCGAAAACTGGCGGCCACATGTTCGTTTCGAGTTCGACGAACCCTGTCATCGTGATCTCACCCTTGTCCGGGTGAGGTAGCTCCACTTTGGTAGGCGACTAGACGAGATACCTGCATGACGCCCGTCCGCAGACGTTCGCAGGCATCCGCTCAAAGTACCGGAGACCCCGCCAGCGCCAGGACAGACAGCCGACTGTCAATGGCTCCCAGGTAGGCCACCGTCTTGTTCGACTGAGCACGGCCCCAGTCGCTGACGACCCTCGCTGTCCCACGATTCAACTATGATCGGATTCATGGCAAGACCTGTTCGATATACATCCGAAGCCGGACGAGAAGCAACCGAACGCAACCCGAACATCGAGGATCTTGCCGCAGCCGCCCGAGCGAAGGCGGTTGAGCGGATCAAGTCGAACCAACTCGGCGAGCTTGTCGAGGATCCTCTTGGCGCCCTCATCGACGAGGCACGCTCCAGCGCTTGAGAGACGTACACGTCCGCGTTGGTTACGTTGATGACCTCAAGGCCGGTCTCCCAATCTCGTACCTTGAGTTCTGGTACGCAATGCAGGAACACATTGACGAACAGGCCAGCCGGGCGTTCGACGACCTTCGACCGGACAACGTGGACCCCGAATATGATGTCGTCGAAATTCGTGGACACTGGGCGGCCGGCAATTCGGACTACGTTGCGGTCGCCCGACTCACAGGCGAAGGCACTGTCGAACTCATCGCCATCAGCTTCGGCATCGACCCGCTCAAGATCGACTGGTAGTCCACCAGAAGACGGCGGCTGTTCCTTGTGGGGCTAGGAGGAGTTGAACCTGTGACCTCACCCTTATCAGGCGAGGGCCAGCGGTTCGCCAAGGTTCACGACAGTCGGATTCAAGAGGATTGAGGTCGCCAGCGTTCAGGACAGTCCATCCGGTCTCGCCCGGCATTGCTCACAGCTACTCCCTCGTGAGCTTGTCGAGTCAGGCGGGTTCGAAACTTCGGACTAAGATAACGACATGGCAAGGCCAGTGCGATACTCATCTCCAGAGGCTGAAGAGAAGATCAGTCGGAACCCCGACGCCGATGCCACCTCGGAGCGCCTCAGACAGAAGACGCTGGAGCGGATCGAACAAGGCGAGCTTGGCGAGATAGTAGAAGATCCTCTCGGCACGCTCATCGAGGATGCCCGCGCCAGCTCGTGAGGGACGTCCACGTCCGGCTTAGCTACGTCGACGATCTCAAAACCGGTCTACCGGTTTCGTACCTTGAATTCTGGTTCGCCAGAGATTGTCCCGGAGCTTGTTGAAGTAGAAAGGGGTGGTGGTCCCCTCCGAGTCGGTGCCTGCGTGGCATCGTTCGGGAGACATCTCACTGAATCCTGTGAAGGGACCACCTGATGAAGAAACTAGACGGACCGGCTGTGAGGCTGGTCGATGAGACCGATGAACGACTTGCTGAAGTGCTGCCTGACGGGTTGGCGATGGAGTTGGGATCGATCGCTGTGTTGTGTCGTGAAGGCCTGATGGCGGTGGCAGTCGAGGCGGGCCTGGCCGCGGCGAAGGCGGTTATGGCTGAGGAGGCTGACGCGTTGTGTGGCGACTGGAATGCCCGGGACCCGGAACGGTCCCATGTTCGTGGCGGGTCTGCGCCGACCTCGGTGGTGATGGGCGGCCAGAAACTCCCGATTCGTCGGCCATGAGTCCGTACCGTCGATACTGACAAGGAGGTGCCGTTGGAGACCTTTGGTGTGTTCGCTCAGGGTGATCTCCTGAATCGGGTTGTGGTGGAGCGGATGCTGGCTGGTGTCGCGACCCGCTCGTTCGAACGAGTCGCCGATCCGATCGGGGTCGAGCAGCGGGCGAAAGCGTTTTCGACGTCGAAGTCGGCGGTGTCACGCCGGTTCGTGACCGGCACAAAGAAGGCGCTCGATGAACTCCTGGCCCGAGACTTGGGCGGGTTGGATGCTGCGGTGTTGATGATCGACGGAACCGATTTTGGTGGGGCGTCGGTCGTGGCGGCCATGATTGTCACTACTGATGGGACCAAGATCCCGGTCGGTCTCCGCTTGGGCGATACCGAAAACAAGGTGGTGGTCACCGCGGTGTTGGCTGATCTAGTCGACCGTGGCCTTGACTACAGCGGTGGCTTGTTGGTGGTGATCGATGGGGCGAAAGCCCTGGCAGCTGGTGTGCGGTCGGTGTTCGGCGACCACGCTCTGGTCCAGAGATGTACCTTGCACAAGCACCGAAATGTGGTTGATCACCTACCCAAAACGGACCGAGAAACCGTTGATGGGCGGCTGCGGGGAGCGTTCGCTGATCCCGACCCCCACGCCGGGCTGGGCAAAGCGAAGAGACTGGCGGCCGAGCTCGACAAGACACATCCCGACGCCGCTGGATCGCTTCGTGAGGGCCTCGAGGACATGTTCACCCTTCGACGGCTCGGGATCGACGGGACCCTGGCCCGGACACTCACGACGACGAACATGATCGAGTCGATGTTCTCAATCGTGAAGACAACCACCCGGAACGTGAAACGGTGGCGGAACGAGGGCGACATGCGCCGCCGGTGGGCAGCCGCCGGCATGCTCGAAGCCGAGAAGAAATTCCGGCGAGTCCGAGGCCACAAACAAATGCCCCAACTCGTCGCCGCCATCGGCCGTCACGCCGCCACTGTCACACCGACCTGCCATACTGAAACCAACGAACTCGCTGCATGACAACAGGGACCACCACCCGCAGCAACTTCAACAACAAACGGGACATCCTCGTCACAAGAAACCGCCACGCCGTTTACACACAAAGTCCGAGTGTCAGACCCCCGTGTCGGAGTACTCGATCACGACCGTCTGCGCCGCGCCGTCCCCTCCTTCACCACCTACCTCTCCTCGGCCGCGGTCACGGCGATGGTGCTGCTGTTCGTGGCGGTCACCGGTTACCTGCTGCTCGGTCGATCCCCGGATCCCGAATCCCAGAAGTCCGAATCCTCGAACCCCGACGGTGAGACCGGTCCGGAGGCCGGGCTGGCTGAGGCTGAGTAGCCTGCCGGTATGGAGATCATCGTCATCGGGGCCGGCATCGTCGGAGTCTCGGCCGGGTTGAGCCTGGCCGAGCACGGCGCCGCGGTCACGGTCCTGGAGCGGGGTGAGATCGCGGGCGAGGCCTCGGGACTCAACGCCGGGGTAATCAGCAGCGGCGGCGGCTGGGGCGATCGACCGGGCATCGAAGTCGCGCTCAAAATGGGCAGCCTAGAACGGTACGTCGACCTCGTCGAGCAGCGAGGCCACGACATCAGCCTCGACCGCACCGGCACGCTGACCCTGCTGCGGACCGAGGAGGAGTGGCGCTGGGCCGCCTCCACCGTGGAGGCTGACCGCCGGGCCGGCCGTCGAATGGAACTGCTGAGTTCTTCGGAGTTGATCGACCTCGAGCCGGCAGCCGATCCGTCGCTGCTGGGGGCGATCCTCGATCCCCTCGGAGCGCGAGCCGAGCCGGTAGCCGCGACCACGGCCTTCGCCCGGGAGGCGGTTGGAGCCGGCGCATCGATCCTGACCGACCAGTCGGTCGAGGACATCCGACCAACGGCCGGCGGCGGCTGGGAGGTGTCGGCCTCGGCCAAGGGTTCCGGCCGAGTCGCGGTGCTTGGGGCCGATGCGGTGATCATCGCCGCCGGTCCGTGGTGCCGAGCGCTCGGAGCCATGGTCGGACTCGAGATTCCGATCGTGGCGGTCCGGGGCCAGATGTGGGCGTCGGCTCCCCAGCCCCCGCTGCTCCGCCACGCGATCGCGGCAGCGGAGTCGGCCCTGACCTGGAGCAACGAACCACCCGACGGTGACATGCCGCCCTCCCTGACTCACCGCGACGAGCGACGGCTGACCCGACATCTCTACGGTCGCCAACGGCCAGGAGGCGAGATCATCTTCGGAGGTGATCGGGTCCTAACCTGGGATCGGACGGTCGACCGGGACGGCATCACCGTCAACCACGGCCACGTTGCCGAGTTGCTGCCGGCGGTGCGGCGGTTGCCACCGGTCAGAACGTGGGCCGGGCTGATGCCGTTCAGCATCGACGGGCGACCGCTCATCGGCCCGATCCCCGGCCATGACGGCCTGTTCCTGGCCGGCGGGCTGGCCTCGTCAGGCTTCGGTCGCGGCCCGATGACCGGGCAGCTGATCGCAGACCTGGTCCTCGGCCGGGATCCCGGCCACGACACCACCTCGGTCGCCCCCGGCCGTCGGATCGGGCGGGCGATGGAGGATTCGGCCTTCGACAGCGAGCAGGCTGCTGAAGAATGCCGTTGAGGGTCTCGGCGCCGAGGTGCGAGCCAAACAAGGACGCGGGCTCCGGTCGCCTGCCTGGGCGATTCTCTACCGATGTCGATTGGTCCCGACGTCGAGTACGGTTGATGTATGCGGTCGACGACAGCGATTCCACTCGATACGAGTCAGGACGTCGACCAGATGATGGCAGAGAAATTCGCATCGATGTCAGTCGCTGAACGAGCGGTGATCGTTGCTGAGCTCAACGACATGTGCACCAAACTGGCGCTGGCCGGGATCCGAGCCCAATACGGCGACCTTCCTGAGGAACAAGTCCGCTGGCATCTCGCGGCCCGCCGCTACGGCGAGCAGCTGGCAAACAGCGCGTACGAGACCCGCTCGCATTCGTGACAAACACACACTTCGACCTCGCAGTGAGTCTTGCGAAACTCTTCGAAGAACTCGGTATCCCCTATGTCGTAGGCGGATCCGTCGCGAGCTCGCTCGTCGGTGAACCCCGAAGCACAGTCGACATCGACATCGCAGTCGACATGAACGAAGACTCCCTCAGCGCATTCGTCGAGAGTGTGCGTTCGTCGTTCTACGTTCCGGAGTCTGATGCCGAGCGAGCGGTACGCGAACACGACTCGTTCAACATCATCCACAATCAAGCTGCTCTCAAGGTCGACCTGTTCGTCCTGGGTGGCGGAACACTCGACGTGAACCAAATGGAGCGACGGACATCGGTTGAGCTCCCAACCGACCCGCCCGCACTCTTGTGGATCACATCCACAGAGGACCAGATCCTCCGCAAGCTCGATTGGTACCGTCAGGGAGACAACGTCTCGGACAGGCAGTGGCGTGACATCATCGCCATCCTCCGGATCAACCGAACCAGCCTGGACAACCTGTATCTCGATGCCACCGCCGCACTCGTAGATCTTTCCGAGCTCCTCCGCCAAGCGCAAGAAGAGGCTGGTCGCTAAACCGACCGAGCCTCGTCACCGGCCGACCCCGATCACGTCATCTGACCGCACCCCTGTCGGGGCGGAACCTGAACATGCTTCACTTGGCGAAGTGGTAACCCGACCGCCCCACCCGTTCGTGAACGTCCGCCGGGATCCGCCCATGTTCAATAGATCGAGCCAACGCCGAGACCGCGTCGAGATGGCAATGGCTCCCAGCGCCGCCGCCGACTTTCAGGGTCGAGCCCAGTAGGCACAAAACCCGCTATTTCTAGCGGGTTTTACGTGGGGCTAACAGGAGTTGAACCTGTGACCTCACCCCTATCAGGGCCGGAAACGCTGCCATATGTGGTCTGATGAGCTTGATAGATGCTGCAGTGTGGCTGGCTCCGGTAGCAGCCGTCAGATACTGATTGATGACGTAGGCCACCAATTGGGCCACCAGGGCCAACCCGTCAGGGAAGCCATGCAGGACGTGGGATGACCGTTGTCACCGCCTGTCACTCGGAGCGAGTAGGATCATTTCCATGGCGAGAGAGGTTCGGTATCCAACAGAGTCCGATCGAGAGTTGGTCAGCCGCAACCCCAAGGCCGATGCCATCTCCAAGAGGCTGAGAGAACGCTCTATCGCTCTCATCAAGAACGGCGAACTGGGCGATCGAGTCGATGACCCCTTGGCCGAGCTCATCGAAAGGGCCCGCTCCGGATCTTGAGATACGTTCGGGTTCGACCGAGCTACATCGCAGCACTCAGACAAGGCCTACCCCTCTCGTACCTTGAGTTCTGGTTCGCAAAGCAAGACGAGATCGACGCCGAAGCCAAACGGGCATTCGATCAACCAAGACCTGACTTGGTCGATCCTGACTACGACTTGACTGAGATCCGCGGCCACTGGACCGAAGGAAACTGCGACTACTTCGCAACCGCCTGGCTCGCCCCGGATGGTGACATCGACCTCGTGACAATCGAATTCGATATTGAGCCGCTCCGGATCGAGCCGAACTAGCCAATCTTGTGGGGCTAACAGGAGTTGAACCTGTGACCTCACCCTTATCAGGACCGAGCACCATGCCCGCACACGTCCGCCAACGTCCGGGGCACTAGTCAGACAGTTCGTGGATGTCCGGGAACGTCCGTATGGAATCGCCTGTGTTGGCTCCCAGAATGGCTCCCCTATTCCGTCAATCCGGCGATCGGGAACTACTGCCTGGCGGATCGGGTTCCCACTGCCAGATCGACAAGGCAAGGGGCACAACTATCGATGGATCGTTCTCGTCGACTTTGGCGATGATGTCGAACGACTCGACTGTGACAGCTTGATCGACCCGAAGCCGACGTCGGTTGATACCGATCACCTCTAATACGTCGAACGCGTCAGTCAGATAGTCGAGCAGTCCGTCGGTGAGGTCATAATTAAGGAAGTCATCAGCCGAATAGAGGCCCGCCTCAAGATCACGCTCAGCCGGCAACTGCAAACGAGCCTCGACCTCAAGCCGTTGACGGGCCAGGGGGTCTATTCGCAAGCCGCTCTGCCTACGGCTGTGGCTTGAACTCTTCGAGACGCTGTTCGGCCTCGGCGAGCCGACGAAGTAACGCTGTGCGCTGCTCAGGCGTCTCGGCCGGGTTACGAGTCACGTAGCGATGACCGGGATCAAGGTCGGCGACTTCCTCGTCAGTCAACCCGTCCAAATAGGCCATCTCCGCCAGCCGACCCTCAATAGTGGAACGGTCGAACCGAACGGCGTGCCCTGTCTCGCTCATGTACCCAAGCATAGACCAACCCCAGAATGGACCGACAGAGATCCCGCTCGGCTCCGTTCGAGGGAGGCCGACCCGGAATCGCATCCTTGTGCTCAACCAAGACCGGGTCCAGATGACCGCACCCCTGTCCGGGCAGAACACGCCCATCGATCATCTAGCGGAGTGGCAACCCGTGCGCCATTCATGTTCGTGGACGTCCGCCCGCATTCGCCCACGTCCAGGAGGCTCGGCTCACGCCAAGATTAACAGCCAGCGGCAATGGCTCCCAGATGGCTCCCAGCGCCGCCGCCACCAGGTCAGCCTCGTTCCAAGAACCAAAAAACCCGCTACTTCTAGCGGGTTTTACGTGGGGCTAACAGGAGTTGAACCTGTGACCTCACCCTTATCAGGGCTGGAAAGGCTGTTGGATGATGTCAGATATTGCCGTCTATTGGCGTTCGGAGTCCGCAGCAGATCAGGCCGGACAGATATTGGCAGCGGTTGAAGGCCCCCAGGTTGGCCACCACTACACCGCCGGTTCCTCCGACACCGGCTTGATGTCTCAGGGTTCTACTAAGCTAAGCCTTATGGCGAGACCAGTTCGATACCCCACCGAGGCCGACCGGGAAGCGGTGACCCGCAATCCAAACATCGAAGCCCTCGCGTCGAAGGCACGGAAACGTGCGACAGAACTGATCGAATCGGACCAACTCGGCGGCCGAGTAGATGACCCCTTGAGCGTCCTCATCGAAGAGGCCCGCGCCAGCTCTTGAAAGACGTTCACGTTCAACTCAGCTACGTCGAGGGTCTCAAGGCTGGGCTACCGATCTCATACCTTGAGTTCTGGTTTGCAAAACAGGATGAAATCGATGCCGAGGCCAGCCAAGCATTCGAAGGCCCTCGGCCGGCCAATGTGGATCCCGCTTACGACTACGTCGAAATCAGGGGCTACTGGGCGAGCGGTGACTGTGACTACATAGCGGTCGCCCGCCTCGCAGCTGACGGCATCGTCGAACTCGTAGCCATCGAATTCGACATCGGACCGATCCATATCGACCCGTAGGTCAGCCGGGCTCGATGTCAAATATTTGTGGGGCTAACAGGAGTTGAACCTGTGACCTCACCTTTATCAGGTCAGGGCCTGCTATCGCAATGGGCAGGTGCCAAGCGGTGAGACGAATGCCCACAACACACGAGCGGACTCGACGTCTGGAACCAATGAGCACGGCCCACTGGTGAACGTCAACCTTTCATTGTCTAGTGATTCCGCTGTCGCTCCTCAGGAGGCGTCATAATGAATCAGTGCACTTCGACTTAGAACAGCTCGGATGGAAGAGCTTCGAAGACTTGTCGGTAACCATCGCCCGCCATGTGTACAATGTCAGAGTCCAGTCATTTGCCGCAGGGCGTGACGGAGGCCGAGATGGTGGCGGCTTTATTCCAGCCAACGCCATCGACAATGCCGATTGGGAAGCAGCCTCCATTCAGTGCAAGCACACAGGAGTAGGCGCAAGTCTGACCCTGAAGTCGTTCCAGTCGGAGCTTCCGAAGATATCTGAGCTTGTCGATCAAGGGCTCTGTCAGTCCTTCTTCCTATTTACCAACCGGCGTCTTTCGGCAATCTCTGAGGCTGCAATCCGAAAGAAAATCCGTGCCAAAGGTGTGGATCACGTCTTTATCGTTGGTCGAGAAACGATTGAGAGTCTACTGAGTGAAGACAAGGCACTACGTGGCTTGGTTCCTCGAGTTTATGGCCTCGGCGACCTGTCGGAAATCATTGACGAACGGCTCTACAGGCAGACTGCAGAGCTACTTCACGCCGATGAGGTAGCGCGTTTCGTCCCGACAGAGCCTTACTTCAGGACCGTGGAGGCCTTAGGTTCGTTTGGTTTGGCGCTGTTGCTCGGAGAACCGGCGTCGGGTAAGTCATCGATCCTGCGAGCAGCCGCCATTCACTCGGCCGACCGCTGGGAGCTCGAACCGCTCTGGTTGTCACATATAGAAGACGTGAGAGACCACTGGAACCCTGATCGAACCGACCAGCTATTCCTAATTGATGATGCATTCGGTAGCACCAATCTCGACACGGAACGCACCGACTCCTGGAATCGCACCGTTCCTTTCATTCGCGCAGCACTAAAGCACGGTGCGCGCTTCATTCTCACTTCTCGGGACTACGTTTTCAACGAAGCTCGACGAAGTCTAAAGACAGATGACCTACCGGTCTCTCGAGAGGGTGAGGTCGTCATCGAGGTCGAGAAACTCTCGATCGATGAGCGTCGGCAGATCGTCTACAACCACTTGCGGCTGGGGAACCAGCCAAAGAGCTTCCGTCGGGCAGTGAAACCCCACCTGGATCGAGTTACGGCCGGAGGCTCGTTTCTTCCAGAGACAGCACGCCGACTGGGCGACTCCAAGTTTACTGGCGGGCTTGATCCAGGGAACCCCGCACTCTTGGACCGATTCTTGCGTGAGCCTCGCGAATACCTTCGGAGCGTGATCGACGCATTCGAATCTCCGAAGCAGACGGCGCTGGTACTGCTAATGGTCGAAGGCGGGCGAATAGAGTCGACTGTGCCAGAGGCAGTATGCCAGTCCCCCTTTGCTCGGCGGCTGTCGGCCTCAAGTCGTTCCGTCTCCGCTTGCCTCAAGTCATTGGACGGAAGCCTGGTCCGACTTGTGGAATTGACTGA
>JAVJHY012002317.1:0-30098 GCA_035593235.1 Phascolosoma agassizii
AAGAATTTGAACTGATCTGAAGCGACTTTTTCATCTCCACCACGCAACGCCCATTCTATCGCTTTGACCTGCTGATCATCGATTCCCACCAAACTGACTTCCCGTTTGAAATCTTTATTTAATTTCAAATTCGAGTTCGTGGGCCGATGAAGGTGATAACCGGTTTTGGGATGTATGACTTTTGGAATGGGCTTAGTAAATGATTCTTTGCCAATAGGCTAATGGGTTTACGCTCACAGCATCACTACGTCCAACCTGGGAAGGTAAATTTCTTAAATTGATTGTGGATACGAGTCGACGAGTGACCTCTTTATTGGGAGATAAACTGGTCACGTCAATCGTGAACACATTCGCGTTTCCCTCATTAAAGTCAACAATCTGATGTAGCTTTGTAGAGAGATCAGGACCTAAACATTGTTCAATTGTCAAATCTTCGGAAGATTCTTCTTGCTTACATTCCTGTATAATTTGGAGCTCCTCACGTGATAAACCATTCCTAATATTATTTTTCAAAAAAGAGTCGGAGACTGAAGAAAGCGACAACTTAGGTTGTGAACTGGAATTTCCAGGCATTTGGATTCCTTGGGGTGGTATAACTTGAACATGGTCTTCGGGCAATGCTACATCCGATTCATCCGGTTCATAAGAATTAAGAAAATCCTCAACGTTTTTTATCCAATATATTTCTTCTCTAAACTGCATATTGCCATTGCGGGGAAAGTTTTCGAGGCCAAAGGATTCATAGTCATCCTTTTCTAAGCCAAAGTCCGGATGTCGCCGAAGGTCGTCAGGGTCGGTGTAGTCACTAAAGACTGCAAAAAATTCTTCAAGAATTTCCTGCATCTCCTCATTTTCGGACGCTTTTCGGCTAATAATAGCCTGTTTCAGTCTTATTAATTGGCTGATATCATATGCGCTCGATATCGCATTAGAGATTATAATAACCGCGGTAACTCCATCGACTAACTCTAAGGTATGGGTTTTACCATCTTTCCATATTTCTTCGGTCTCATCCTCGGAAACGAGTTCTTGAGTTGGATTATTAAAATTATAATTTACGATCATCCATTGGGCATAGGCTGTAGCTGACTCAGATGCAAATTTAACCCTACTCCGATCGACTTGGACTTTTGAACTGATTGCTGAAACCTTCGAGGAGGTTATTTGCATGGTCACCAAAACAGAAAATAGACTAATTACTCCCAAGACTACGATGAGCGCAATCCCACTTTCGTCATGCTGTTGGTGCGTTCTGCTCACAAGCGTTCTTTCTGCTCCCATTTCCCCCACCGCTCAAAATAGGATGAACCAGCCGTGCGTCGAAACCAGCTGTTTGAGGCACCGTCGAGCCATGCTACACTCACCTTGATTCCTAGCGGCAAATAATCGCGATCTTCCCAATCGTCAACAAACTCAAGATCCGTTTCATCTAAGTCGACATAAGAAAAAGTCACGGATTCGACATTGTGAGCAAGTACGGAGCGCCTTAGTCTTTCCGAATCAAGATCTTCGGGAAACGGCGGTCTTTCACAGTAGTAGGCAACAAAATTATCGTCTTCTTTCAATAAACAACACGAACGGATCGCACCGTCTTCAAGCTGGTTAAATGAATGGATGTAGGTAAATATGAGTTTCTCCTGTTCACCTTGAAAAGCTAATTTCGGTCCCTCGAGATCTTCATCTGGCCAAGTGAATGGTATCATGTTGGAAAGAAGAGTATCCAGTGTTCGATCCAGTGACAGGAGTTTTTTGAATTTGGTTGAATGTCTTTCCAACTGCTCCCAGGAGCTCATGATGGTTCCGGTGCTTAAGAAGAGAAGCCCTATTACAATTACCAGAACCGATATACTGACGACCACTTCAATTAGCGTAAATCTTGGAAAACATTTTTGTTTTGGTAACATCAATATATATAATCTTTGGGAATTAACTTATGCACGACCTGCCGTCCTACTGGCCCCGCTTCGTCCTCAAGGCTTATGGTATAAACCCCTAACTGCCAGCCCCGGTAGTCTTCTACATCGGCAAACTCCGGGAGTCCTTCTGTAACAATTTCAACTTCGCAATTTATTTGATATCCCCCCGGTAAGAAATCATCAGGGATTTTCAAGTCATCAGGCGATGTTAGCAGATAGAACTCCGTGGCCTGTTCCAGTAAGTGCTGTGTCATCCATCGTTCCTTGGCGCGAAGCAGCTCTCCCCTGGCCTGGGCTGAAATTGCGAGCGTTACTCCCAAAGCCAATGCGAGAATGACAACAGCGAATAACACTTCTATTAGAGTGAAAGGTTTATTTTTCATTCTCAACAAATATGGGTTTGCCAGTTAACCTGTCGACATCTATGAGAAGGGGATAGCTGCCGGCCAACAATACAGGTAATTTATAACCGGCTGCCTCTCCATTCGGGAAAAAGCGATATTCAAAATTTTCTTTATCACCACCTTCGTAGGCAAAGGTATTATAAACAGTATCTTCAGGCAGCATAAATTTTTCCACGTCCTTGAAGATCGACTCGGTGATTACCTCTATCTCTTCCGTTTCATCCGACCGTGGGTTTTCTTGACGTTCGACGGACATCGAACCTTCCTCAAAATTAAATATCAACTTTGAGGGTTTTCCCGTAGCGGCGGCGATGCTGGAGGCCATATGAAAAGCGGAGCTAATCGTTCGAATAGCACCTGATCGTTTTATACCCCACGAGACGGAACCAATTTTAGGGATAGCCAGGGCGAATGCGACACTGAGAATAACTAAAACAATGATGACTTCGAGAAGAGAAAAAGCGAAATATCTTTTATTCTTTCCAGCTACTAATGTCCGCATCTCCACCCTCGCCACCAGGCGTGTTATCTTTCCCGTAGGAAAAAATATTGAAAGGTTTACCATTTTGCCCCGGATGTTCGTAGTGATAGTCATTATCCCAGGGATCTTTGGGTAGTTCTCCATCTTCAACATAAGGTCCTTTCCAATTCTCGTTGGACCCAGGATTTTGTACAAGATCCTCTAAACTGTCCGGATATTTATTCATATCGAGATAGTACCCTTTGGCACATTCCTTAAGTAGTTTAATCTGGTTTTTAGCAGTGTTTTGTCGTGCTTTTTCAAACTGACCGAACAGCGATGGGCCTACTAAGCCTACCACCAGGCCAATGATCAATATGACGACCATTAATTCGATGAGTGAAAAATAGTGGTACTTTCTTGTGGATTGTAAGTTACGGTGGTATTTAATTTTCATGATAATTTACCCTTCTGAAAAATTACGCTATGATTGTCAATATTAAAAAAAAAATTAAAACGAACGGGAATAATCCAGGAAAACAGCCTTAGATTTTAGTATGTTTTCATTAGTTCGCGCAAGTCACGGTCAAAAACTTGTCTGGATATCCAATACGGCTAGGAATAATAATAGTACGATAGTTCCAACCATACCGCCTAAGAAAATGATCACCAAAGGTTCAAACCATGATAACGCCCGCTTTATCATATGTTTAAGGTCATTATCGTATCGATCTGCAACTCTGGAAAGCATCTCGTCGGTCGATCCCGTTTCTTCACCCACCGCTAACATGCGTGTAACCAAGGGAGGGATATACTGACTACGACTAAGGGCGACAGATAATCGTTCCCCCCGACGTAACTCAGCAGCTAATCCAGATATAGACTGCTGTAACTTGACATTTTGTAAAACCTTAGCAGAAATGGCCACCGTGTCGAGTAAATGTACCCCACTTTTCATCAAGATTGACATTGTGCGAACCTGTCGGCCAATGTTCGCCAAAATCACGATTCTACCAAAGAGTGGAAGCTTTAATACAAAATTATCCCAAGCATCCTTAAATCTTCCGCCTTTCGTTATCTGTTGAATGATAATAGCCAAAATGACTAAAAGAATCAGCCCCCCCCACCAATAAGATCGTACTATTTCCGATGAACTTAAGAGTAATTGGGTAGTGAAGTTGGGCTCTCGTCCTGTGCTCAAAATTACTTTGGAAAACCGGGGTACCACAACCCCCAAAAGAAGAGATACAACTCCAATACATACTATCATGACGAAAATGGGATATATTGAGGAGGATATCATAAAAGTTTTCATTTCCCTGGTCATATTTAAAAAATCACGAAGTTGCCCGAGAACTTGTGGCAGAGCACCAGCTTCTTCTCCCGCTTCGACAATACTTGAGTACATTTTTGGAAAAAGTCGGCTGCGATCTCGAATAAGTTGCGAAAATTTTCTTCCTTCATGTAAGCCTCTGCGTAGATTGGCAATAATTTCCTTCTCCTCCTGACTTTCTCCTGTTTCCTGAACTATTCCCAATGATTTTTCCAAAGGAATTTCTGCCTGTAATAAGGGAACGAGCCGATCAGTGAAGTCAGCAACATCAAATTTTTTTCGAAGACTCCAGTTTACGGAGGAGGATCCAGATAGACTATCGCTCTGACCAAGAAACTCGATGGGAATTAAGCCCCTTAATTGAACTCGACGTGTTGCGTCCTTTTGGTTGTCACCCTCAATTAGGGTTTCTTGAACTTTACCCGCCTTATCTGAAACTTTGAACTTAAACAATGGCATTGGTCATTGATCCAAGGGTTTTTATGATTTTGAATGTCGTCAATAATTTCTTTGCTTTCAATTGTACGCTGGGTTCGGCCTTTTTCCGGCATATAAGCCAATCGCTCCTTAACAAAATCCATAAGAAGAAAAAAGGATCTCGAAATTACGTAATGATATTGTTTTTTACCCTAGTCGTTACTACTGTTAAATAAATTACTAATCACTAAGCTTTAGAGTATTTCGCTAATTATGAGTTCCTTAATGTTATTGCGCAGCGTAAGTTTTGCTGCTGCAAATAGTCAATATTAGTTTCTGCGTAAAGCCAAGGGATCATTATCGAACATCGACGTGCAATAAAACATAGTGTAGATGAATATGCTCTACAACTCAATATGATAGACTAAAGAGCTACCCTGGAAATTATTTTTACCCTATTTAGCACAGGGAACTGGAGATTCTGACTTATTAATTAGAACACTATTTTCATTAAAGAGATAACTATTTGATAATTTTGAGAGGCAAATTTTGAATGAAGAGTAATCGCTGGAACTGGAAGGAAAAGCGTGAGAAACTTGCATTTCTTGCATTGGAAGATGGCAGCGTTGTGCACGGTTATTCTTTTGGCGCCCAAATTGATCGTGTTGGTGAGGTTGTATTTAACACGGGCATGACCGGATATCAAGAGATTATCAGTGATCCTTCATATTGTGGTCAGTTTGTAACGATGACATATCCAGAGATTGGCAATACGGGCATCAATAGTGTTGACAACGAGTCTCGCGGAATTTTTTTGAATGGCTTAATTATACACGAGCTTAATAAGGAAGAAAACTGGCGCGCCAAAGAGTCTATTGAAACTTACTTAGAACGCCATAAAATTCCCGCCATTGCCGGTGTAGATACACGATTTTTGGCAACTAAATTGCGAAAAGTTGGAACTCTGAAAGGCTATCTTTCCACTACCGGATCGAAAACCCCGAAAGAAGGTGTTTCAGCGGCAAAAAATTGGGAGGGGTTAGATGGGCAGGACTACGCCTCAAAGGTAACTTGTAAAAAACCTTATGAGTGGGATTCTGCCAAGGATAACACGTCGTATTGGGGATTAACAGATTGTCCCTTGCCACCATGCGATCTAAAGATCGTTGCATATGACTTCGGTATTAAATGGAATATTTTGCGTAAGATGAGAATATGTGGTATGCAAGTAACGGTAGTACCCGCACATACTGAAACATCGGATGTATTAGGACTAAATCCGGATGGTGTTTTCTTTTCTAACGGCCCAGCGGACCCCGCAGCAGTCTCCTATGCTATCAACCAAGCTCGCGGACTGCTTGGAAAGGTTCCAATCATGGGCATATGTCTAGGCCATCAGCTTCTTAGCCTAGCTTGTAAGGCTCAGACCTATCGCCTAAAATTTGGACACCATGGTTGTAACCATCCCGTTAAAGAACTGACAACCGGTTCTGTTGAAATCACATCTCAAAATCACAACTTCGCGGTCGATGAAAAGACGGTAAAGCAAGAGAATCTCGAGATTACACATATCAATCTAAACGACAATACCGTCGAAGGCATTCGTCATCGACACGAACCAATGTTTGCAATACAATATCATCCTGAAGCTGGCCCGGGGCCCCATGATCCCAACTATTTATTTAAGCAGTTTCGAGAATTAATAACCAATGCCTGACTGAATTTCGCAAGAAGAACTAATTTAGTGCCAGGCCTGTAAAATGGGGAGAGGGATGAGCTCCACGCCGATTTTGGTAAGCTTTATAACTTCGAATTTAACAGAAGGGGAGGTTGTTTGCCTAGCGACTTAGGATCAATCGGAATCCCAATGATTCCGAGATAATGCTTGGAGGATAGGTTGAACTAAATTTACTTTCCAGTGTATTTCGGTTGAAAAACTGCCATGAAGCACCCCGTACAACTACCCCCTGCTCGTTCTCGTCGCTGGTCCACTCTGAAACATTGCCGCCAACACCGCAAAGACTCCAGTCGTTACAGCCACTGCTTTCTACGGGACAACTAACGACCCAGTTATCCTCATAGTCCTCAATTTTGTAGCTGTCTAATACAGTTTCGTCGTCAAAATTACCAAATAATGGAGGCCAAACATCACCCCATGGATATTTTCTATTATCTTCGCAAGATGCAATTTTTGCCCATTCGTCTGATGTTGGGAGTCTAAATTTCCATTCTGAGGATAATCGCTCTTCTTTCTGCTCACGTTTCGTCAACCATTCAGCAAATCCATGTACGCTTTTTACCAGTTCTGTAGGCGAATCGCCATCTTGGAAATTTCTCAAATGGACGCGTACGGCTGGCTGTCGGTCACTGTTAAGTTCGTATCCTTCATACTCCCCACTCGTGTGGTCCTGAGCGTAGTAACGGAATTCAGCATTGGTCACCTCATACTTGCCCACCCAAGCATCCATGTTTTTTATCCAGACGAATTCCATTTCTATTTCAGGAATCGTAAAGTCCTGACCTTCCTTAGCAATTTCCGCTACAGCCTGGCTCTGGACATTCCTAATCTCTTGTAGGTCCATTAACTCATTTTCCAGCTCTTGAAGCTCGCTTGTAGATTGCTCCTCTCGTTCGTACAATTTTAGCAAACTATCAAGCTCCGCCTCTTTAAGCGTGTCCAATCTTGACGTAAGGTCAGAGACTTCATCCGTGATTTCATCAAGCTCAGCCTTTTTCTGCTGAATGGCTACTTCTATCTCACCTAGCTGCATTTCAAGCGATGATTGGTCTTCGCTCTTGTCTTCGGTGGTTTCTTGTGAAAATCCTACGGATGGCTGGCTTAATCCCAAAACTATTAAAAGTAAAGTCGTTATCGTTTTCTTCATTCTGTTTCTATATCCGCTGATCAAAGCAATGCTGTCTTTATGTTTTTTGTCTATAAACTATTTTTTGATGTGAAAAATTTGATGTTTTTAGAATTCTACTCAGAAAAATATAATTGCTAGAAATGTAAAAGAAAATTGGAGTTATCAGCAACTTTTGAATAAACGAAAACCTATTAGTATTAAGATGAATTGTTCAATAGGAATATCAGCAGCGTTTATCTTAATAAAAAGCATTTTAAGCATTATTTTTTCTGCAAAATTCTATATATAAATAGGTCATGATGATATAAAAGTTCACCTTTAAGGAGAAAAATTGAATCGCGACTCAGTTGTAATTTTGAGCTCAGATCCCCATAAAAATCGCTAAAATAACAAATTCAACTGCCAAATTTGGGTTTATCTTTTGCTAAAATAAAAGAGCCAAAAGGAATGTGATTAAAAAAAACCAACGTGAATCGTATTATTGCAATTGGCTCAATTATCTTTCTTCAATATTATCTTAAATCGCCCCGACTATTAAATGAACGAAATCATTGATCATTGTATCGATTTTTCTGTCGCAACATATGCGCGATAGTACCGTTGCAAAATGCTAGAATGAGTTGTTTGTCTCAGATGATAAATATAAGGGCTAGATCATCAAATGCAAGGTGATTTTTAAAAGAGAACTCAATCTACAGGTGAACAATTGGTTAAAAACTGGAGAAAATTTTAACCCCTGTTTTGCAGGTTATTTTATTGAGAGTATTGGGGCGTAGACTACCGATGGTTTGAAAGGATCTCTATCATAAATTTCCCGCTTGCAAATATAAACAAGTATTTTTTCAACCATTACCTTGAGCATTTGATTCAGCATGCCTCAATTGATCGGTAATTTTACAGGTATTAATGAAAAAGAGATTTTCCAGAGGAAGGGCATTAAGAAAGTGAAATCAAAAACAAAGTGTTTGTGTTTCAATTTGTAGCAAAGAAAAAATCCAGTCTCAGAGAAACCATAAAAAAATTAGCCAAACACTGATGATATTTTGTCTTGGATCTCTTCTGCTTTGGCCATCGGATTCGGGGCGTTTCTAACCGGCCGGCCAACAACAATATAATCAGCCCCATTTAAAAAGGCTTGTTCAACCGTTACAACTCGCTTTTGGTCATCCTCGATATTGTCAACGGGGCGTATACCCGGAGTGACAATCACAAAGTTGTCCACCAGAGATTCCCTTAGCCGACGGGCTTCCAAACCCGATGATATAACACCATCACACCCAAGATCTGAGGCGCGTTTGGCCCGGGAGAATACTAAATCCTCAACATTACATTCGAAACCAAGGTCTTTTAAATCATTTCTGTCCAGGCTAGTGAGAACGGTAACGGCCAATATTTTGACGTCACCTTTAGCAGCAACAGCTGCCTTGAGAATGGTGTCGTTCCCATGAACCGTTGCAAAGGTGACCCCACGGTTCTTTAATTGGCTAACTGCAGATTTAACTGTCTGCGGGACGTCGAAAAATTTCAAGTCCACAAACACTTTCTTCCCCCGCTCTTGTAGCCATTCCATTAGCTCAAAATATCCACCAGCCATAAATAGCTGGAGCCCAATTTTATAGAATACGACAGCGTCGCCAAGACTGGACACCAATTTCTTAGCTTGGTCTACACTGTCAACATCCAACGCGATTATGAGTCGTTCTTTTACGGAGATGCACTTGTTTGACGCAAATCTTTGTAACTTTTTTTCTTCCACTGAGCTTTAAGTTTGGCTAATTGTCTAGTTTGATATTCGGCTAATCAGTGAGTGATATATCAACAGGGGGACGAAGTTCTGAGCAAACAGCAAGAGCGTCGTGAACCGTGTGGTTTAAAAATCTGTCTATGTGTGATTGATCAAGAGCTTCACCATTATCAATCGCGACGAATGCCTGCTGAGTCAAATTGTAGTCAAAACGTGGAGCCCATTTTCTCGAACCCAGCCTGGCGGTGGTAGAGCAATTATCCACCATATGGGCAACCCCCTTGAAATGCATATAGGGATTCAATGAATCAACACATTCGATCACGGATTCATTGACAATTTCTGAAAAAGGATGAGCACGTTCCATGAGGACATCGATTTGTGCCATCATAGTGGCGATATAAACACCGGCCGTGAACGGGTTCAAGGGAGTTTTATTTTCATCCCGCTCGGCTCTCACTCCCTGACCAACCTTCCAAGGTCGTGTGCCATCGATTTTACCCATTGGGAACCGTTTATGGCGTTTGCCAGCGGCAATAACACTTCGAATTTCATTTCCACAAGAAACATCTTCATAGATTTCATCCAAGATATCCATGGCAGGGATATAAGAAGCTGCATAAGCTTGGCTGAAATCTGCTTTTCCGGAGTGATCTAGCTGATCGTATATTGCTTTGATTCCTTTCCTAGAAATAATTTTGGAAATTGGGCCGGTAATGCTTTCAGCCGAATTGAGAAAGGCCTCTTTTTCACTCATCCCTTGAGATTCATAACGTCGAAATAAGCATTCGATAATACCGTGAACTGCACCTAACAAAATTCCACGTTCTCCAAAGATGTCGGATTTATACTCCGATTCCAATGTCGTTTGGAATGTAAACGGCGCCCCAAGACCAATTGCCCAGCCGAGAGCGTAGTCTGTGGCTTTACCATCGATATCTTGGTGAATAGCAAAACTGGCATTAATTCCGGCCCCATTCACTTCTCGACCTTGTTCGTATAGGCGGCGAACCGAAGGTCCCATTCCTTTGGGACAGACTCCAACAACGTTAATGTTAGCGGGAAATTCGAGGTCAATATTTTTAAGATGGCCTAGCAAAAACCCATGAGATAAGCCCAAAGTGGAACCAGGACGCAAAGCCCCAAAAACTTCTTTGTAAATTTCCGCTTGGGCTGCATCAGAAATTAGCAGTAACACTAGATCAGATTCATTGATGACATGGAACATTTCTCCAAGAGAATCGTTTGTGTCAGAAAAACCTGCTCTTCTGGCTGCTTCTATAGACGAAGACCGCGTACGTAGTCCTATCTTTACATTTATATCGGTACCAATAAGGGAATCCCGTAAATTCTGAGCCTGGGCCGGAGCCTGAGAGCCCCAGCCAATAACACCGATCTGTTTAATATCCCTAAAAGCCTGTGGAAGGCGCGAAAATAGATCACGTCCTCCGCGAACTATGTATTCTTCAGTATTCGCTAGGGTGATTTTTTCCTTATTAAAAACCTTAGTAGTAAAATCTTTTGGCATTATTATTTATCTCCGAGCATAATTGAATTCGAGTCTAAATTCGAGTTCTTTACGTTGCCGGCGCTTCCTTAGACCGACAATAAGTTTTAAAGGAGCCAAGCAGTACATCCGCCACCTCTTGCGTACTATGTCCTTCAATATCAAGACGTTGAACCATTGTCACTAATTTTCCGTCCTTAAAGAGCGCCATGGAGGGTGATGACGGCGAATAGCCGTGAAAATGCCCCCTAACGACATTCGTTGCTTCCGCGTCATTCCCTGCAAATACTGTATACAAATTATCAGGCGTGCATTCCGCGGTGTCTAATGCCAGCTTCAGGCCAGGTCTCGCCATTCCAGCTGCGCAACCGCATACAGAGTTCACAAATACGAGCGTTGTCCCTTCCCCATTTTTCATTGCTTTCTCGGCGGCTTCTTCTGTGCGTAATTCCTCAAACCCCATATCAATCGTTTCTTTTCGCATCGGTGCAATCATTTCTTCAGGATACATAGTCACCCTCCTTTGTTATTTAATTTAGTTTCTTCTCCAACATTTCATATGGATAGATTGACGAATGTCCATCACTCCAGGAAATCGTGATCGCATAGTTACCCAGGGGATTGATCGTCTCGGGTCTGATTTCGTCTTTAACATCCTCTGAACGAAGTATTTGTTCCCCTGTAATTTCGTTTATGCAATGCGCACATCGGCAGGCTCGTCGAAGTTTCACCGGTGCGATTACGAATTTTTCTCCAGATTGGTCAACGAAAACTATTCCCTGATTAGGATAATAAGATACCTCAGGTTTTTTACGATTACCGTAAACAATTGTGCTGACCTCTCGAATCACAGCTTCAGTAATATCATTAAACTGTTTTGTTACAGAACTGTCTGGTCGATCTAAAACGATCGGTGTCCCCCCATCACAACAGCGCGAAACCTCGCCGTCAATAGGAAGCGTAAATGCATTCTTAAAACCAAATTGTTCGACCAGCTTTTTCATTGAGCCGCTACCAAAAACTTCATGTTTCTGGTTGCAACTATTACAGACAAAGTAACTCATATTCTCAACTATAGCCACAGTTGGAATCTTCATCTTATCGAACATTTGGATGCCCTTGACGACATCTACGAAGCTTAGTTCCTGTGGGGTTGTTACAATGACCGCGGCAGTCACCGGTATTAGTTGCGATAACGTTAACTGAGTATCTCCTGTTCCAGGCGGCATATCGATAACAAGATAATCCAATTCGCCCCATCTGGTCCCGGTCAATAGTTGATTGATCACTTGAGTTACCATTGGTCCACGCATGATTGCGGGTCCTCCACCTGTGTTGGCGCTAGCATAAGCGAAAGACATCAATTTTACCTTGTTGTATTCCACGGGTATAATTAAATCATCTTGCTTGAACAACCCACTGAATTCTGCATTCACCAACGTTTGCAAACTTGGCCCATAGATATCTGCATCAAAAATTCCAACGGTAGCGCCTTTATTGGCAATTGAAAAAGCAAGATTGACAGCAGTTGTTGACTTCCCAACCCCACCTTTACAGCTCGCGACCGCCACGATGTATCTAACGCCCTGTAGTCCCGCTCCCATCTTGGCCATAAGAGGTTTGTTCTTTGCGCTTGTAAGCGTCAATGAAACGTCCTTAACCCATAATAATTGTTTAACGGTTTTAGAACATTCTTCTCTGAACATCTCCTTTACTGGGCACGCAGGAGTCGTTAGCTCAATCTTAAAGGATACCCGATTATTATCGTCTACTTTTAAGTCTTTGACAAAACCAAGGGTAACAATATCTTTCCCAAGATCAGGGTCGATAACTGTCTTCAATCGGTTGAGTACTTCTTGTTCTTTTTCCATTAAAGTTTTTAATTAACAAATTGTGAATTAATCTGGATAATTGGTCGGCAAAGGCCCAATGCTAATTACATTGTCCGCCCAATTTATGGTCCTCATAAATGGGCTAGATTAGACTGGTTCAGCCGCGGTATATTCCGCGGCTTTTTCCCGCAAGCCTGTTTCTATCGCTTTGCTAGTCGTGCTAAATCCCAGTTCGCGGACGTAGTCACGGACATCCTGAGTAATTTTCATCGAACAGAATTTGGGCCCGCACATTGAACAGAAATGTGCTATTTTAGAAGACTCTTTTGGCAGCGTTTCATCGTGAAAGTCTCGCGCTCGGATCGGATCCAGGGACAGATTAAACTGATCGTTCCAGCGAAATTCAAATCGAGCCTTTGACAGCGCGTCATCCCGGATTTGTGCTCCTGGAAAACCTTTAGCCAAATCAGCTGCATGCGCAGCGATTTTATACGCAATTACACCCTCTTTAACATCTTCTTTATTGGGTAATCCAAGATGTTCCTTCGGAGTGACGTAACAGAGCATGGCGCAGCCGTACCATCCAATCACAGCGGCACCAATCCCGGAAGTAATGTGGTCGTAGCCCGGTGCAATATCTGTTGTCAATGGTCCAAGTGTATAGAAAGGTGCTTCGAAACACTGCTCTAACTCTTTGTCCATATTAACTTTTATTAAGTGTAACGGAATGTGTCCCGGTCCCTCAATCATCACCTGGACATCATGTTTCCAAGCCACTTTTGCCAGCTCTCCAAGCGTTTTTAATTCAGAAAATTGGGCTTCATCGTTGGCATCGGCAATCGCACCAGGTCTCAGTCCATCTCCCAATGATACCGAAATATCGTACCTCTTCAATATTTCACAAATTTCATCAAAGTGGGTATATAAAAAGTTCTCTGCGTGATGAACCAAGCACCATTTAGCCAAAATTGCGCCACCTCGAGAGACAATACCAGTAGCCCTGTTAGCCGTAAGCTGAATGTACCTTAATAATACGCCTGCGTGAATCGTAAAGTAATCAACGCCTTGTTCGGCCTGTTCGATCAAGGTATCGCGGTATATCTCCCAGGTTAACAGTGCCGGATCTCCCTTTACTTTTTCCAACGCTTGATAGATGGGAACCGTGCCAATTGGCACCGGACTATTGCGGATGATCCACTCACGTGTTTCGTGAATATTTTTTCCTGTGGATAAATCCATCACAGTGTCAGCGCCCCAGAGGGTGGCCCAGTTCATCTTTTCTACCTCTTCCTCAACAGAGGATGTAACCGCTGAGTTGCCGATATTTGCATTGATTTTAACCAAAAAATTTCGGCCGATTATCATGGGCTCCAGTTCTGGATGATTAATATTGGCAGGTATAATTGCACGGCCACGCGCTACCTCTTTACGGACAAATTCAGGAGTAATCTCTTGTGGGATACGGGCATGAGAAGCAAGATTATTATCGCCGAATTCTGAATGATTGTTGCGCAGGCGTTGAAAGTTTTGATTTTCACGGATGGCGACAAATTCCATTTCTGCTGTGACGAGACCACGTTTAGCATAATACATTTGGGTAACGTTCCGGCCGCGTCTTGCAAACCGGCGACTGGGCGCAGTTTTAGACTCCGCTAGGTCAGCTTGACCAGACGGATCAATGGATGGGCTAGATAAATTTTTACTATCTCCCCTCTCTTTGATCCACGATTCGCGTAATGGAGGTAATCCTCGTTGCAATTTAATTTCAATTTCTGGGTCCGAGTATGGACCAGAGGTATCATATACATATACCGGTTTATTAGATCCACCTCCAAATTCCTGAGGGCTATCTGACAGGCTGATCCTCCGCATAGGTACGCGAAGACTTGGCCTGCTCCCCGGAATGTAAACCTTTTTTGAATTTGAAAATGGTTGAATTGCAGGATTCTGTTGCAAACTCTCTTTCTGCGGACTTAGATCTTTTTTTGCGGCAATCATATCACTTGTTCTTCTTTTCTCTGAAGGGAAAGCATAAATATCAGATTATTTAGGAGTGCGTGCTTAAAGTATAAATTGGTGAACACAATAAACAAGACCAAATTTATCCGGATTTCAACTTTATTCACGAAACCCTAACTTTTACCTATGATGTAATAGCAATCAGATTTACCACCAAAAAGGCCATCGGAAAGTGTTTTTCCTGAAGGACTATTATCTTGGAAAATTTCCTTGATATCCTGCTAACCGTAGCTATAATAACTACCCAAAGTTTTTCCTTCTGGTCTTAAAAATCCATTACCGCGCGCAATGTAAGTAGAATCATATGGGGCATTAGCTCAGTTGGCTAGAGCATCACACTGGCAGTGTGAGGGTCGGCAGTTCGAGTCTGCCATGCTCCATTCCCCATCCTAAAATTGACGCCTAGTCGTCGGACTTGATATAGGTTCAATGTCCTTCCTTCTCATTTCTTACCTCTATCCCCCCATCAATTTTAAGCTTTTTGGCTTTCCGGTCGATTTTTCGTTTGGTTGTATCGAATTGAGCCTTCTTATGTTCAGCAAGATAGCGAATTGGTTTTGCCAATAAGGATTTTAATTTGGACAATTTACTTCTGCGGGTTTCTTCAGCAATTATGGGTGAATGAAACGCATCCTCAATAGTTGGTAGTTTGAGGCTAATTACCCTTGATTAGATAGTTTAAGGAACCTCAATTCCGGTATTATTTTGTAGAATATTTCATCAAAATTGTACGAAGAATAATTTTATGAATATTCATAACTATTTAAAATGGATGATGTTGCAAATTCACCCATAATTGCTGGGGTTTCTTCGATGGTTTTGACCCCCTCACAGTTAAAGCGCTCAGAGACTTTTTTAGTTTTATCGACAAAGGTGGTTTCCAGAATTTGATAATGAACATAGAGCCCCCATAGCAATATTGGCACCAGCAATAAATGACCCTCTTTTAATAAAAAAGATGTTGTTAAGCCAATCCCACAGTTAGAAAGTAGCCAGGCAATTACATAAGGAACCAATAATAAATGCAAAAAGGGTGATCACCAGATGTCTAATCTTACGTGCGAATGAGATAAATATGAATGGCCACACTAAGTAGTAATGCTCCTCCATAGCAAGAGAGAATCCAGGTGTGACCAAGTATTCCCGAATCCCAAGCCTTTGGAATAAAATTGTAATTATAGAATGTTGCAAAGAAGACTGACTTTGCGTTTGTAACATCCTCATCGATAAGTTGAATAATACAAACGAGAATAAGTACAAGGAAATAAAGGGAAAATATTCTAAATGATCTGCTGAACGTAAAAGTTGTAAAGAGATATCTTTCCTTTTCGCTCGAGTTCTTTAATCAATAGATGGGTAATTAGAAACCCCGACAGAACAAAAAATGCCTGGACACCTGCAGTCCCATTAATACTCTGAGTAATAGCCGAAGTGAGCCAACCCCATTCTTCAAACGATTTGTAAATGGGTAAATGGGTAAATGGGTAAATGGGTAAGTATTACAGAAATGGCGGCTATCGCTCGCACACCCCATCAAACCCTAATATTTTATTCAATAACAATCACCATTCTTCGCAATTAAGGTTGTCCTGAATCTCCTACTTGGAATACACAAAGGTACCAGATGCCCCTGGGAGCAAATTTTTCAGAAAATTTCAGGTTGCTCCAGCAACCTGAGTGCGCCAGGTCTGCACGCTGAATTAAGCCGGAGAAAGTCACCGTAATGAAATTTTGGATGTACATTACGTTAAAACTACTCGCCACGTTCAAACTGTGCAATGGATCCACGGTATAAGGGGATGCTAGAGGAGTTAGAGTGAAGCAGAGAAAAACCAGAGTAATTCATTTCTAATTTTCCTGTAGTCAACATAGCTTCGGAAAAATATAACTCTTCACAGAAATGGATACCTATGAGGAGCAATCCTGTTATCAACCAAATACATCCTGAGTCTTTAATAACCTACTATACGTTTTGGGATCTATTAGCGGCGCGGCTCCGTGAGAATCGGGAGCAAATCGCTTCGGAGCGGAGTTGGAGGCTGTAGATAACTCTTTCGAACCCTTTTTAATCAGATATTTAAGGATAGATATGCATTTTCGGGAAGAACCGTTTTTCCTAAATTTAAAAAGATATCGGCGTTTTTTGCATTGAGGCAGTCAAATTACCAGGACCGTTCGAATTCACCTAAAAGCGAAATAAGCCTGTTCTCACCTACGTAATATATAGGCTTACCAGCGAATTGGACGACCTTAGCACTTCTGAAGTTACAAATTTTGCTTCTCAACAAGCAAGACAGTAATATCCATAAGGTATTTCCAGAAAGCATGATAAACGAATTTACTATTCCGATAGCCCAGGAAAAAAATAGTAGTGGAAACAAAGCCAGTTCGGTAGAAAGCCTTTTGTGGCGCTTTAGCGGCATTCTACTTCTCTTCCTAACTTTAAAACTATGGCTTAGTTACAGTTGTCGGCTTCCTGAAGATGCCTATCATCACCCCGTTATCGTCCTTGAATTCGTTAAGAGCTTAGGTGGAATTCACGCCTTGGTCTCAATCGTGATCCTGATTGGATTATTCCGATATCTGAAATTCTTTAGAGGGTGGGGTACCCTGCCCCATGGCTGGAATCTTAGATGGTTCATCATGGCTATAGCTTTCCTTTTAGCTTGGCCGTTCTCGACATACGACGTTAATCTTTATTTTAATCAATCGCATTATTTTGACCGGATTCTGCTGTTGATGCTTTTTAGCCTTATTTATTGGCGCCCCGGTTTTGTATTACCGTTTCTCATTCAGACCATTACGGTAATATGGCAATTTAGTTATCCGATAGGAGGATATTCTGTTGCGGAACAGAATTTACTTATAGGCATATTAATTGCATTTTTGGCGATGTTTGTCCTCCAAATAGGTGGGAATCCTTCATTGGTCACTGATTTTATTTTTTTCACCATTTGTCTTGTAGCCTCACACTATTGGTTCCCGGGGCTCGGAAAAATTTATCTGAATTGGATAACTCATGGTCATATTTATCAGCTTTTATTCGCGACGTATGCTAATGGCTGGCTTGGCTTTCTTGAGCCGGAAACTGTTGTCCGCATGGGTAAAATCGTTTCGTTTTTCGACTGGCCAATGAGGATCATGACCTTAATATTTGAGTTTGGCTCGCTTTTTGTCCTATGGCGCCGAATTCTATTTCCCTGGTTCATTGTGGGATGGATTTGCTTTCACCTCGGTGTATTTAGTCTCTCCGGAATATGTTTCTGGAAATGGATGGTGGCAGAGATTGCTTTATTGATAGTCTATTTATGTATATCGAGAAAGGAAGGGGCCCCGTTTTTTACTCGATCGTATTTTATGCTTTCTCTAGTCCTAATTTGTTCATCTGGGCTCTGGGCGAAACCTGTCAATTTGTCATGGTATGATACGCCAGTGAGTTATACGTATCGGTTTGAAGTTGTAGGTCAAAGTGACCAGATTTACACAATTTCGCCTGGCTTTCTTAGCCCTTACGATTATCAGTTCACCCTTGGCGGGTTCCGCTATCTAGTGAACCGCCCTCTTCTTGACATCACTTGGGGCGTAACTCGAAATCGAGGGCTTGCTGAATCCCTCCTAAAAACAAAGTCGTCCAAGGAATTACTGGACCTTGAGTCGAAGCTCGGAAAGAATTACTACAAACAGGATAAATGCGATCGATTTTACAATTTTTTGACACGATTCTTTCGTAATTACAATGCGCGTTCTCCTAAAAATCCGATGCTTGAGCTGGTGAAGTCCCCTCCTCTTTTATGGACCTTTCCTCGTATAAATGCCTACAAAAATCAAGAACCTGCCAAAAAAGTAATTGTTCGACAGGTAACTTCGTTATTCGATGGGGCAACATATTCAGAAATTCGAAATCGCATAGTTTACATAATCGAAATTTAAAGTGTTCTCCTTGAATAGTTGCAGTATCGACCACAATTGGGGCTAAGGATCGGCGCAAAAGAGATTGGCATTTTCGCATCTCATTTTCAGGTCATATTTGGCCCCACTTCAGTGGAGAAATTGGCACACCGCTATTCCCACTGGGAATCTATCTCCTTGGCGTTCGACGGACGGAATAGCCTGCTATTCCTCTGGTATTTCCGGTCAGCGTGATCAAATATAACCGAAAACTGAGCGCGAAAACGATTGTAATAAAGTTTAGCTAGAACTACTGATCTATTTTTTCGCAGACCCTAAAGAACATTCTTAAGAATTTTTAGCCCGCCAATCCAGGTTCCAAGCACGCTCCCGAGACCGGGTAGTAGAAACACTAAAAATATTTTTAGCAGTCGATTTCTCCACCAATGTGTGATGTGGTGAATATCGTTAGCCACATGGTGAAATTCTCGAACCCGTGGTGGGCGTATCCAGGCTTGCACAAATGCAGTTACGTAACCTGCTCCAATTATTGGTGTTAAGCTTGTAAGTGGTGCGGCAAAAAAAGCAGCGAAAATGGTGAAAGGATGGGCCAGGGCGATCAAAGCACCTAACGCACTGGGTATCCCATTGGCTAAAATCCAAAAAATCGCGTTTTCACTAGCCACACCAGCGCCCTTACTAATACCAATCCATAATAATGCGCCAACGATAATGATAGGAACTCCCCATCCGGCCCATTTCCATATTGTTGAACTTGGTGGTAGCTGCTCAAGCCGCGTTAAGTCCACCACTTCATTTCTTTGTAGATGTGATACTATTCCTTGTACATGGCCCGCGCCAACGACCGCCACAATCCGATCCCCAGGGGCCTTTTTAATGCGTGTCGCCAGATATTCATCTCGCTCGTCAATAAGAACCTTTTTGAACGAGGGAAACGCCTCCCCAAGTTCCTTGAGTAACTGGGAGATAACATCCTGCTGTCGAATGTTTTTTAGGCTTTCTTCGTCAATACTGGTCCGATCGAAAAGACCAGCAAAAAGCGAAGAAATTAGGGTTATCTTTTTTGTAAGCGGGGTTAATCTCCATGCTCGCTTTAATGTTACACGAGCATCTCTATCGCACAATTCTATGGATATCGCTGCCTCTTTTGCAACATTTATTGCGGCAATCATTTCAGCTCCTGGCAGCACACCCGTTTGATCTCCTAAACGTTTTTGGAAGGAGGCAAGGGTAATTTGAATGATGAGTGTGCTGAGCTGTTTTCGACGAATTATTTCTCGCAGGTCCAGACTCTCCCAGCGGTTCGGGTGCAAAAGTGATTCATAGCGGCGCTCGTCCAGTTCGATACACACACAATCCGGGCTCTCTTGTTTGATAGTACTCTTGACCAATTTGGCTGAAGCCTCGGAAATGTGCGCAGTCCCAACGATAATAAATTCTTTCTCGCCAATGTGAACTCGGTAGACATCATCACTGTCTCGGTGTTCTTTACTATTTTCGGAGCTCGTGGCCATTAAATATCTACGAAAAGTTGGATAAGGATATCCAGGAATGTTTTTTGCTATTAGTATTATTTATGGGTGAATTAAAAATTTTACTATCTAACTTATACTTTGTACGGGCTCAAATTAAAGTTTTAGCTTTCGTCTTTCGGCCATTTTTGGTTGCTTTTCAATCGATAAGTTGACACTGCGCTGCTTCTTGCTGGGAAGCCCGTCTCACTCCGTTCGGCTCTCCAAATAGTTCACGATTCCTGCGGATTTGCTCAATCGGCGCGATCAAATCTGAGCTAAATCTGAACGAAAAGCGATAGTTTAGTATTTTCGAATTCCCTAAGAGATTTTTGATGATTGAAAATTTTTGATGAATATTCCGGTCATAGCAGCGTCATGCAGGTCGATAAAGGGGACCTTGCTTTTCCCTGGTTTAATTTGATTGAAAATGGAAATATCTTTACCCTAATAAATTATGTAGAAGTATATTTATTTAATTTCTCAATGGAGTTAGATGGGGGAGCGGAACACAAGCCTTATTCCTTTCCATCAAGAAAAACGTAAATTTCTATTTGAAAATAAGTTGAATTCTCATATCAGGCAGTAAGGTCCATATCGATATCGACATCATGAGCGTCTACCATAGAACTAGGAGTTTTCTGGATCGTCCCATGCTATACTTTTTTTCGACGTCTGAGTTAATATTATGGGGTGTACCTTTGATTTTACACAGATTTTGCAAGGCATGGTTCAGGAGTAAAGCCCCGACCATTCGCCCAGCTCTTCAAAAATTAGTGAGCTTTTGTTTGATTTCGGTCATTTCAGCAGGTATTTCATTGCTAAATGACATTAAACGTCTTCTTATTAGTGTTATTATTTCTTGCCTAGCAATCAGTTATAAGATAATTAAGAGAACTAATTTTACCGTGCGACAAAATTAATTTTCAAAGGTACACCCATATTATGTCACGTATTCTGATTGCAGGTTGTGGCGACATTGGTAGCAGACTTGGACGGAGACTGGCGAAACAAGGACATATAGTCTGGGGGTTACGCAGAAATTCTGAAAGAATCCCCGGTCCAATAATACCCTTGTCTGCAAACGTAACCGTGCCGGACACTCTGGAGATCATACCGGAGCGGTTGGACTTGGTCTTTGTTATTTTAACTGCAGATCAATTCGACGACCAATCATACCACGAAAGTTATGTCTGGGGGACACAAAATCTCCTAATGATGTTTAAAAAGCGAGGAGAGAACCCCGATCGTATTTTTTTTATATCAAGCACCAGCGTTTACGGGCAATCAAGGGGGGAGTGGGTCGACGAGACTTCTGCCTCGGTCCCTCTTCATTTTTCCGGTCGCCGAATCCTCCAAGCAGAATATGTTCTGAACGAAAGTCAGTTCCCAACGACGAGCATTCGGTTGGCCGGAATATATGGCCCGGATAGGACCCGCTTTATTGACCGAATTCGGAAACATGAGCTATCATACCTTCCTGATTATCAGGCATATCGAAATTTGATCCATGTCGAAGATGTTATTGGAATTCTAAGTCATTTAGCATCCTTATCCCGGCCATTGCCAATTTATAACGGGGTCGACAATGAACCAGTCGATTTTCTGAAATTGATTCGCTGGGCCACAAAACGGCTTGGTATTTCGATTTCTAAAACAGAGACACAAGAATTACCAGACAATAGACGCAACCTCAGCAATAAGCGTTGCCGAAATCGTCGAATCGTAGAAGCCGGTTATAACTTTACATACCCTACTTATAAAAACGGGTATAGTGAAATCATCGATAATTTAAAAGGTATTGGCAAATAAGGTGATAATTGGCCTTGGGCACCGAGGAAGGAATAAATTGCTGTTTCGATAATGAGGCATTAGCGGCGCTATCGACTATAATGGTTGCGGCGCAATAAGGTCGAATCGTTATTTTCAAGTTGTCCTGCGCTAATATTTGTTATTTCGGTGAGCCCGGATAACTCAAGGATCTATGAAAATCTAGGCCCATATCAATGGAGGTATACGAATGGGTTATGGCCCCTAATGAAATATAGTCTAACCCGATCTTTCCGATCTCAGCGGTTCGTTCAAGGGTGATGCCGCCACTCGCCTCAAGAAGTGTCTGGGAAAAGTGGTTATTTCTTAATTCAACGGCTTCAACCATCTCAGCATTGGACATGTTATCTAAAAGTATGTAATCAACACCGGCATTTAAAGTTTCCTTTAATTGGTCCAGATTATCCACTTCAACCTCAATTTCTAAATCAGGGTATTTCTCCCGGCAGGACTGAACAGTGCGTTTTATTCCTCCTTGTTCTGCGCATGCGCTTAGGAAGAGATGATTGTCCTTGACCATAATTCGATCATATAGGCCCATACGATGATTCATGCCACCACCAACAGTTACTGCATATTTTTCCAGAAGTCTCAGGCCTGGGGTTGTTTTTCGTGTGTCGAGTATCCGAGTTCTAGATTTTCCGAGCGCTTTTACATAGCGATGGGTTAACGTCGCGATCCCCGACAGGCGCTGAATAAAATTTAAGGCTGTTCTTTCACCCGTTAAGATAGATTTAGCCTTCCCGGAGACGACCGCAATCGCACTCTCTGCTTGACATGCATCACCCTCCCCAACGCGGTATTCAATCTTTAAGGAAGGATCTAGTTCTTTATAAACCCCACGAAAGACTGGAAGTCCGGCAACAATACAATCCTCCCTTGCCTGAAGATAACCGATAACTTGTAATTTCTCAGGTATCAGAGCCTCGGTAGTTACATCTGCGCTACCAATATCCTCTGCCAGAGCTTGCCGGATGAGATTCTTGATTACAACCGGATTGATCCATTTCTTACTTTCCATTTTTGATAGCTCCATTTGAATTAACTCGATGTAGAATGGTCACAATTGCCAACATAATCGCCGACTGGATCAGCGCTAATATAACGCCTTTGGTCTCCAACCAAAGCAGAGTTAAGGATCCCAGACCAATAGCAATGGATAACAAATGTACCAGAACAACAGCGGTTTTGTGGTCTGCGCCCATTTCGCGAAACCGGTGAGAAATGTGGTTGTGATCCCCGTAGTAAATTGGTTTTTTGATCTTCAGGCGAATAAAAATCACTGCGAAAACATCAAAAATGGGGACACCGAGAATTAATACAGGAATCAAAATTGGGGCTATTGTTGGCGACGTCTCAACATGGTAAAAAGAAGTCAGCGCCCCAATGACCGACAGGGTAAAGCCCAGAAAGTGGCTGCCAGAGTCCCCCATGAAAATAGAGGCTGGAAAACGATTGAAGAAATAAAATCCCAATGCGCTTCCGGCTGTAGAGGCTCCGAGTGCAGCAACAAAATGCTGACCGCGGAAGCCGGCAATGAGTGTGAAGAGAACCGCAGCAATCACGGCAACACCAGAGGCTAATCCATCCATGTTATCGAAGAAGTTAAAGGCATTAATCACAATCATAAACCAGATGACTGTTATCAACCAGGTAAAAAAACACGATTCCATAAAAAAAGTTATGCGCAGCTTAGGACAAATCGCGACGCAGGAACAGACCAAAAACTGTAAAAACAATTTTAAAAGAGGCCCCAACGGTTTTTTATCGTCAATTAGCCCCATAACGGTAAGTCCGACTGCACCACCTGCAATTATCAAGAGCAGTAAGCGCACCTGTTGAATTCCAGACAACTGCTGAACAAGCCAGGTGGGAAGATGTTTTTCAAAAAATTGTAGACAGAAAAGCCCAATAGACAGGGTTATCAGCCAACCTGAGAGCATCGCGACTCCACCAAGCAGGGGCCTTGCTTGACTATGTTTCTTATGAAATTCACCCAAAGGACGGTCTAAGATGTCTAGTTTCCAGCTCAGCTTTCGATAACCTGGTGTTAACAAGGCCGTTATAACTGTTGCTGAGATCATGATTGTAAGATATCCGAACCACCAGTTCATGGGTTAAAATTCAATTTGTCTTATGGATAATCGTAGAGTTAATTTGTAAGGGATGCCGTTGCATCGGCAATTATACTTATGCTAATAACGGAACGCCCACGACGATTTATTCCAGGATTAGCCGACGCTAGAGTTAAACCCAAAATTCGAATTCAATTGAGTACTCTACCATCCGTGTGATACAGTTTTTTCCTCTAGTTTTGTTAGCCCAAAGAAGGCATTTTTATAGAACTTTGGAAATGAATCATATCCTAACTCCACTTAGATAAAAAATTTGAATTCTCCAATAGACAGCCTAGTTTATTATTTAATTTTGATATAACCCAGTCCAGGGAATTTATGTTAAATGAAGCTAGCCCGTTATGGAATGTTATGTATGTGTAATGTGTGGCTATATCTACGACCCCGATATTGGTGATCCAACACAAGGGATCGGACCTAGTACTATATTTGAAAATCTCCCAGATGACTGGATATGTCCGCTGTGCTACGCGGAAAAAACGGAGTTTGAACCTATGCACTAGTTGGAAGAACGATTGCAGCCTGCGCGAGGAAATAAGGACGCTGCAAAAATAAGATAAGAAAAATAATCCATATGATGATTAATGCAATCAATAAATTTTGCGCCAAACACGGACGCGCTACCTACCTTTTTATCGGTATTATCATAATAATACCTTTTGTTTTCTTGTATGGCGATTTTGGCGGAACCCTTCAAGGGGGCGGATCACGTGACGCTGTTATCGGAAAAATTTATGGCCAGACGATTTCGCGAAAAAATTTTCTTCGTCATATACAATCAATAAGAATAAACTTCTATTTGAACTATCAACGGTATGTACCAGCCAATAACGACCAGGTGATAAAGGCATTGTCCAAAGAAGTACTCAACCGCCTGCGAGCACTATATAAAGCGAAAGAACTTGGTATTGAACGGGTAACGCCGGAAGAAGTACAGGAAAAGATATTAAGTTACTCAGCGTTTCAGGAAGACGGGGCGTTCGACAAAAAGAAGTTTAATGAGTTTAAAAATGATTTCCTGAAAGCGGAAAGGTTGTCTGCTCGTGACTTTGACGAATTGGTAAAGGAAAATATCATTGTCGAAAGAATTGAGCAACGCATCACCGAGTCTGTCATCACAACCGATACCGAAGCTCGCGCATTCTATATTGAAAATTTCACCAAGTGTGAAGCACAAATCAGTTCTTTCCTTTCCTATAGATATATGAGCGAGATAGAGGTAGATGATAAGGAAGTTGAAGAATTTTTTAACAAAAACCTAAAAACAAAGTATCGTGTCCCTGAGCAAAAAAAAATCCAAGCGGTTTCATTTGATGCTAATAAGTATCTAGAACCTTACAATATTGAAGAAATGGATCTAAAAAAATCCTATGATGAAAACAAACCTGCCGACTACGCCAAAAAACAGTACCAGATAAGTCATATCTTGGTTAGGACGGATTCAGACGAATCTGAGGAAGCCAAGCAAGAAAAGAAGGCCAAACTTGAGGAACTGGTGAAGCAATTAACCGATGGCAGTAAGTTTGATGAATTCGCTGAACGTTATAGTGAGGATAAAATAACAGCGGATAATGGAGGGGATTTAGGGTTCATGGAGGCGGAACTTATTCGCAACAGGTACGGTGCCGATTTCGAAAAGTACGTTTCAACAATGAAGAAAAATGAGTTAAGTAATGTTATCGAGTCTAGCCTTGGTTATCATATCGTCCAGAAGACCGGTGAGAGGGATGAAATTCCTTTCTCTGAAGTAAAAGAACAGATTCAAAAAAAGCTTGAACAAGGCGAAGATGAAAAAGAAGCCAAAGAAAATTATGATAAAAATAAGGAAGAAGAATATTCTCAGGAAGAAGTCCACGCCCGTCATATCTTGATTAAGATTGATCCTGAGGATAGTGAAGAAACTAAACAGGAAAAACGCCAAAAGCTCGAAGAGATCCTAAAAGAGGCACGAGAAAAAAAGAACTTCTATGAATTGGCACAAATTAACAGTGAAGATGAGAGTAACGCAAAAAAGGGTGGCGATTTAGGATATTTTAGCCGGGGAAAAATGGTTAAACCCTTTGAAGATACTGTCTTTTCTATGAAGAAAGGTGAAATAAGTGAAATTGTTGAAACTCAATTTGGTTTTCATATCATGGAAAAACTTGATGAGCGCAGCGTCCAACCATTTGCCGAGGTTAAAGAGGAAATAATCAGATCCCTACAACAGGAGAGGAAAGACAAAGCGAAAGAAATTGCGGTTGAAAAAGCCACAAAATTCGCTATCGAGCTCCATGCTGCCCTAGCGAATGTTTCAAACGATAAAAAGGCCAATTCTTTTATCGAATTTTGTAATCAGTACCACCAAGACAATGAGCAACTCGTTCCTGTAGAATCAGGATTCTTCACCGCAGAGGATTATACTATTCCAAAGGTTATTGGCGCTACCAGTGCAGTTGTCAAAGAGGCAAGTAACCTGAGTCAGGACAATCCGCTATCGGAGGTTATCGAATCAGGGGATTATTATGTTGTATCCTGCTGGCAGGCTTCTAAAGAATCGTATTTGCCAAAATTTAAGGAACCACAGACAAAAGTGGACAAAGGGTCAGATGAAACTGGACAAAATTTGGTCTTGACCGAACAAGCAAAAAAAGCGAAAAGAGATCTAAAAACCGAAAAGGCTACCGCGAAAGCCAAAGAAGAATGTCGGAAGGCTTACGAAGAAATCCATTCGAAACTTGAAAGCGGAATTTCCTTTGAAGAAGCGAAGGGGGAGCATGATTTTACCGCGACCGGGGAGTTTCCATTATCCCAAGGACCGAGGATTGCGAATGCTAAAATCATAAAAAAAGAAGCTGAAAAGGCTGCAGCGAATACGGTAGTAAGTCCAAAAGATATTCAAAATGGTGCAATCTTAATCTATATAGAAAAGCACACCCTTCCAACCGATGAGGACTACGACGGCATCAAATCGTATTGGCTCCCCCAATTTCAAAGTCAGCAGCAACAGGCTCTTCTAAAGAGCTACTACGAAGACCTGGAAAAAGAGTCCAACACTCAAATTTCAACCGAATGGCAGTTTTTATTTGAGGAAGATGAAGCAGACGGCAATTCTTAGAGCATGTTTTAAGGTTGTTCAATATTCTTCACGACTTATCTTCAAGCCATCGTTTGAAGAGTAACATCGAAATATTTAAATATTTCAGCGCAGCTGCCGCCATATAATCGTCCAAACCTGCCCCAAATCTAAGCATGAAATAATCTGATATTATTTTTAAACATGCTCTTAGGGATAGTTTAAGAGATTCGCAATGGCAGGATCAATCGGAATAATTTTTGCTGATGGCTTCGAAGAAATTGAAGCAGTAACCATTGCAGATGTTCTGCGTCGGGCCAGATTTGAGGTGATGCTAATTGGCGCCGACGCGATGGAGGTCACTGGATCCCACGGAATTTGCATAAGGATGGATCGGCAGCTCGATCGAGTAGCTGATGAAGAATTACACGCGGTGGTCTTACCTGGTGGGATGCCAGGGGCAACTAACTTATCGAAAAATAAACGTGTGATTTCTCTTCTTCAACGCGCGATTTACCAGGATAAAAAAATAGGTGCTATCTGCGCAGCTCCTATAGTCTTGCAGTCGGCAGGATTGATTAACGGCAAAAAGGTAACATGTTACCCAACATTTGAACATAAACTCTGTCGATCTACTTATACGGGCGAACCTGTCACGGTAGATGGTAACATTATTACTGGCAAGGGAGCAGGTGTTGCTCTCCAATTTTCATTAAAATTGGTGGAGGTTCTAGGCAGGCCAGATCTTGCGAAGGAAATAAAGGAAAAAATGGTTATTGAAGCTTTCTAAACTTATTCCCCCAAAATCCAATCCATTACTCCAAAAATCAAAATTAGATTCGCACATTCTGCCCACAGCCGTAATTTCTAACTTAGCCATGTTGTTTTATATCCTGATTCTGACAAGTTTTATTGTTGCGCACTGCTCACCTAAAATATGAATAATGAGTTTCAACTCATTATTGCTTGGATGAATTACTGCATAGGTTCGAAGTTATTATTCGCAACAAACTTCGGCTTCGCTTACAAAACTCTAAGCTTGGAGTCAAAGGAGGTGGTCCTTGATTCAGGCAGAAAACGAAAAAGGTGAGCTGTACCGAACCGTGGGGTTAAATATAGAAATCTAAGCTCAATCAGCTGAAAGTCGGCCTTAGAAATTAGGGTTAGGTGCCATTTTACCTTCCATTAAAGACTCCTGAGCACGATGAGAGTCTTTAGTGGAAGGTAAAATATTGGTAATTAACCGGAGATCTGAGCACGAATTTGACTTAACCGCGCGAAACAAACATACATTAAAATACGTCAAATTATGGGCTAAGCGCATTTTATCGTAAAGGGGAGACTAATAACAGTGGTCAGAAGGGTGGATCTAGGACAGCTTTGTTACATTTCTTATCTATTGGCGGGAGATGCGCTACACCAAGCCGTTTTCAATGCAATTTTGCCTTAATTGGATATAAAATTGGCAAAATTAAACCCTAGTTTGGCTTTTTGTTATTAACTATCTACATTTTAAGTTCGTAGATGATAATATAATAACAGCACATCCCCTCAAATTGTGGCCTAGGCCTAGCTAGTAGCTATAGCTTCGGCAGTAGCAACTTCTTCTTCTTGCTTACGTTTCCGAAGATAAACATAACCAATGGTGCCAAGGATCATCGTGGCAAACATTAGATAGGTACTCGGCTCAGGGACAACCGCGTTATGAGAAACACGAATAGCGTTGACAAGCGGAAAATTGTATGTGCCGGCTGCTACCGTGACATCAATCTCATTTCCGGTAGGGTTAACATCATCCCAAATTAGCCAGTTACCATTGACAACAGCATCGCGGGGTACCCAATTTACCAGATCACCACCCAAATTTTGGAAATCACGATCCGCATTGGCTCCTTCGGTTGAAAGTATTATCGTACTGGTAGTGGTAGCGTTAAAAGCGCTCACGACCTCAACTTTATATGAGCTTTCGGTGAGTCCACCAATGGTAACGGTATTTTGCCCACCACTTCTGAACATAACATCTCTAACTAAAGTAGTCGGACTTACCCAATCACTAAATGGAGGATTTGTTAAGGGGCCATTAGTACTATTGTTAAAATCGTTCGTCACGGAGGTCCCGGAAACGCTCGTCGCGGTGTTAAAATTAACTAAACCAGCGCCTCCATTATCAAAAGTAGTTCCTAGGAATGCGTCTCCTACAGTATTCCAGATGCCTCCCGGGCTCCCTTGTGTATCACTAAAGTCAATATTGAATATTTCATTTGCCGCATTAAGGCTTAGTGCTGTACCAATAATGAGAACAGTGACAAACGTTTTTCTGATTTTCTTTTTCATAACCCTTATTTCCTTAATCTAAGTAAATTTTTCTTCACCTACCTAAAGATATTTCTTCGATTTTTAAAACTTTGGGAGATTTATTTCCTTAATTGTATTCAAAAAGCTGTGTACAATATTTTTGACTCATACACATTACAAGTAAAATTTAAATTATTTTTTTATCATCGTAACTAAAGCATTCCGAAAAGGTTTGACAAATAGTTTTTATTTTTTTGAGGCCATTGCCCAACATTTTTAGTCTATCGCTCATCAGGAGCGAAATGTATCTATTTGCTCCAATCGTAGAAAACATACACATAATTAACGTTATCCAGGCGAGGTTATTTATGCAATCTACCGCACCTTATCCAGCTGAAACTATATAAAGATATTTTTGAGTCAACCGGTACATTATTCACGTTACACCTTAGACTAAGATTTCTCAACCCGCTACCCCTAAAGATATTGGTCCTATTTTCGCGTGGTCAGGATTCAAGAGGATTTTATTTAATCAATTAGGCTGGAACGGTTTATAGGCGAGAACTTTCTAGGATTTTATTCAATTGTCCGTATTGATTGCCTGTGTAAGCATGAAAATAAATTTGATATAATTTAAATTTTTCAAGAAATAAAATACCCCGCTTGGCGATTTTTAATGAGCCATTTATTTTTTTAAAATTCATGCTGCTGGCGATACACCCATGGCATTAATAGTACTTGATCGCTTCCTGGTGACAATTATCACTCCTTGGGTATGGAAATTGAATAATAAAAGTTTCCCAAACGGCGTTTTTCTGTCGTTTGAAAACTTTTTGTATTCCGCCATACGACGGTTGGGAACAA